>KK900521.1:18239-104400 GCA_000696445.1 Aquilaria agallochum
TCTCTCCATGACATCTTTCCACCATAAGGAAGCCTTGCCTTCTAAGAAGAAAGGCACCAAATCCATCTTGGCTTTATCATCCAACTTCATGTTCTTGAAGATTTCATTAATCTGATACAACCAACCTTCAGCCATATCGGTATCTCCTACGCCATTGAACTTTGGAGTATTAATATCTCGACATAACGAAACAAGCCCCATATGGTCCGGAATGATAGGTCTCCTTCTTCTCCTTCGTGGATGGATGTCCTCCTCATCTTCTTCCTCACTATCCTTTTCAGAGTCCACTTGAACACGCTCATTTACTTACTCTTGACCTTGCACTTGCCCTTGGGGTGGGGGATTTCTCCCCTAACCTTGGTGCACCGTTAAGCCTTGGGGCATGTTGGCCCTTACCCCATTAGGGTCCTCCAAGGTCTCTCCCTGATTTGGAGGTTGAGCACACTCCTCTAGTAGAATAGCCATGCCATGTAGCATCCGATCCATCGACTCATTAAGTCTCCTTAACAAGGAAACCACTTCCCTCATGTCTGCCCCATTGGGATCACTAGTTCTCACACCAAAAGCCTGAGCCTCAGCAGCAGCACCTGCCCGAGTATTCACCATAATACCTGCAACCGAAGCCAGAAGACCACACCTAGAGCAACTCATAAGCAGTGCTAACCACACTTAACACAAGAACACTTAGATCTTAGTTCACTTATTGCCTCTACTAGGATCATTGACCCGCTCTGATACCAAAAACTGTCGCGGAAACCTCTGACACTTAGGACAATGGCCCTTTCCAACCTTCTTGATTTTCTTGGAGGGTCCTTGGTCTCCTCCCATGTTAGGCCTTTTGTCCGTCAACCTTGAGTGCACCAGAACCCTTGGCTCAATGGCCTTATCCTTAGGTTTTGTTTCCAACAACTCCCTTTCCAATACTAAGGCCTTTTAGACGGCCTCATGATAGGCCCAAACTTCAATCACCGTCAAGAAACTCCTTAATTCCACCTTAAGTCCACGAATGAACTTCTTTGCCTTTAGTTCATCTTTCCCGGCCAAATGAGGAGCATACCGAAAAAGAGAACTAAACTTCCTTTCGTACTCATGGACCGTTAACCTTCCCTGTATCAGCTCATCAAATTCAATCCGCTTTTGATCTTGGGCCGCCTTGCTATTGAATTCATTCCGAAATTCCTTCTCAAATTCGATCCAATCAAGCTCTTTAGGCCTTTGCCCGGGCCTACCTTCATTGTAAGAGTCAAGTCTTTCCATAACATCTTTCCACCATAAGGAAGCCTTGCCTTCTAAGAAGAAAGGCACCAAATCCATCTTGGCTTTATCATCCAACTTCATGTTCTTGAAGATTTCATTAATCTGATACAACCAACCTTCAGCCATATCGGGATCTCCTACGCCATTGAACTTTGGAGTATTAATATCTCGACATAACGAAACAAGCCCCATATGGTCCGGAATGGTAGGTCTCCTTCTTTTCCTTCGTGGATGGATGTCCTCCTCATCTTCTTCCTCACTATCCTCTTCAGAGTCCACTTGAACACGCTCATTTACTTGCTCTTGACCTTGCACTTGCCCTTGGGGTGGGGGATTTCTCCCCTGACCTTGGTGCACCGTTGGGCCTTGGTACACGTTGGCGCTTACCCCATTAGGGTCCTCCAAGGTCTCTCCCTGATTTGGAGGTTGAGCACGCTTCTCTAGTAGAATAGCCATGCCATGTAGCATCTGATCCATCGACTCATTAAGTCTCCTCAACAAGGAAACCATTTCCCTCATGTCTGCCCCATTAGGATCACTAGTTCCCACACCAAAAGCCTGAGCCTCAGTAGCAGGACCTGCCCGAGTATTCACCATAATACCTGCAACCGAAGCCAGAAGACCACACCCAGAGCAACTCATAAGCAGTGCTAACCACACTTAACACAAGAACACTTAGATCTTAGTTCACTTATTGCCTCTACTAGGAACATTGACCCGCTCTGATACCAAAAACTGTCGCGGAACGGGGCCCCAGTGCCCCAAACTTAGGCCTCTGCTAGCCACTAGTGACTAGGCCCAGAGTTAGAACCTGCACAATAAACTTAAGGGAGTGAGTACTTAAAAGTACTCAGTAAGGGTCCCTTGAATACCTGCATGGAGATGGCAACAATCCAATATGCAACTATGGCAATCAATCAAGCAATCAACCAATAAGTAACTCAAACAATTAATAACAATTAAGATATACAATGCATGAATGTATGATATGAAATGCACATAATGCATGCACTTGGGACTTTCTACACTTTAGGTGCCATAAAACTTGCCGTGAGCTCAAACGGCAGAGGTACTTGAGATACTGGCCCTCGTATCCCGGGTACTTTACCCCCCTTAAGTCCCACCTATGGGTTCTAGAGTAGGTCGTCACCCCTCTGAAACTTACCCGCCTTTACCCTTAACTTATTGCGCAAGGTAGTCATCCTATGTGGTTTAACTAGCCAAACCCTTAAGGTTTAACTTAGAGCACTCATAGTGGCTTACTTACCAAACCAAATGGTTTGGTCGGGATTGATTTAGGTTTTTCTCTTTATTGACCATAGGTAAATGACGTTCTACTCGGCCAACAAAGAGTCTAAAAACCCACTTAATCTCCTTAGTGCTCATTTAGAAGCTTAGACACTTTGATTCTCTTAACCACCAATTCATACTCTTTCTTAACCACACAACTTAACTACCACTTAAATAATGCATAATTCCCAGCTTAGGAACGAGTTCTAGACCCAACCGAGGCGACGGAATGTCTTAACTTAGCCTAGGGATGAAAACCGAGAGTTCGANAAAATACTAAAAGCTTCTCACACTTGATTTCTTGGACACTTAAGCCACTTAAATTCTAAATGGCCTAAATGAACACTTAGTGCCACAATTACTCAAAACCTTCAAAGATGGTTCTAATATCTAGGATAACTAATGGTCTTGATTTAACTATGCCAAATTACACTTGGGAACTCACTTACTCAATTAAGCTTACCTTTCTTGCTTAACAAAGTGCTAACTTGAGGTACTTAATTTAATAAAAACACTTAAACCAAGTAAAATAAATACTTACTTGATTAGAACTCTTCATCAACTAGGAGAGCCGTTACAGACTTGGTTAACCGATCAACTATAACCTATATTGCATCATGTTGATGACGAGTAGCAGGTAGCCTAACTATGAAATCCATTCCAATGTCACCACTTCTATTGAGGAATCTTTAATGGCTGTAGCAGTCCTCCAGGTCTTTAGTGTTCTACTTTGACCTTCTAACAAGTCAGACATCAAGATACAAACTCTGCAATATCCTTCTTCATGCCACTCCATGAAAAGCTTTTCTTCAAATCATAGTACATCTTGGTGCCCCCTGGGTGGATGGTTAACCGAGATGCGTGTGCCGCCGATAAAACATCATACTTCACTTCACTACCTTGGGGAACAACAAATCTGTTTTGAAATTTTAGGGTACCATCCACATCCACACAGAATCTTTTCTACCTAAAACTGACGATTGTCAGTATTGTGGATCCTCCCTTTGAGCCTCTTTGACCTTTGCCACAAATGTAGGCTCCATATGCGAACTGGCCATGAGAACCTGGGGTCCTTTCACTTGAACACCTAAGCTCATTTGACTAAACTCCTCTAGTAGGTTCTACTCAGAAACCATCATCACATTCAGTTTGGCACCCGTTTTTCTACTCAAAGCATCAGCCACTAGGTTAGCTTTACCTGGGCGATATTGAATAATGCAATTATAATCGAAGAAATATTCAATCCAACGGCGCTGTCGTTTATTGAGTTCCCTCTGTGGCAATAGATACTTTAGGCTTTATGATCAGTGAAGACCTCAAACTATTCTCCATACAAATAATGTTGCCAAAGCTTTAACGTATGGATGCAGCTGCCAACTCCAGATCATGAGTTGGGTAATTAAGCTCATGAGGCTTCAATTGCCTAGACCCACAAGCAATCACCTTTCCCGCCTGCATCAATACACAGCTAAGCCCCTGATGTGATGCATCTGTATAAACTGCAAAATGACTTCGCCCATCAAGAAAAGTAAGAACAAGTGCAGAAACTAACCACTTCTTCAACTGCTGAAAATTATTTTCATACTGCTCGATCCACTGGAATGGTTGATCCTTCTTAATCAGTTGGGTCAAAAGGCATGTCAGCTTCAAATAACCTTTTACAAAATGTCTATAATACCCAGCCAAGCCCAAGAAACTCTGAATCTCAGACACAGTCTTCGGTTGTTGCAAGTTCACCATAGCTTCAACCTTACTAGGATCCACTAAAATTCCTTCCTTAGTTACCACGTGGCCTAAAAAGGTGACACTGTCTAACCAAAACTCACACTTCCTTAGCTTAGGATACGGCTGATGCTCCTTCAATGTTTAAAGTGTAATCTTTAAATATTCTTTATGGCTTTCAACATTTGGCGAGTAAATCAGAATATCTTTTAAGAGAACAATGAAAAACTAATCTAGGTATGGTTGGAACTCCCTATTCATAAAATTTATGAAACCTTTGGGTGCATTCGTTAGCCCAAAGAGTAGGATGCTCATGTAAGTCGATAACCTAAAAGGGAGAAGGTTTAGTCTGGAGCAGGCAAAAACAATTTTGAAAGTAACTTTTAACCTATAACATTAGATGGGGCTCTATGTATCTCTTATCTGATTTTATTCACTAAATTAATTGGTGTATTGTTTTACGAGTCCTTTTACAAAAAGTTAAGTTGTTAACTTTGGTTTCAAACCTTGCTAATATATTATGCTTAATTGTGGAAACTTTCCAAAGCTTACCTAAGGTCTCTAACTTACGCAAGCAAACAAGAAGCATACTTACTGAGTGAGGTCACTGCCTTCCTCGAATCTGGCTCTGATACCATCTGAAATGACCCAAGTCCAGAACTGGTTAATGGAACACCTGCCCACATCACATGGGCTATCCTTTGAAAAAGGATAAGCATTAGTTGCTTATGTTCTAGAATTGGAGCCTATATCCATATAAGGCTTCCCACAATTCACCCACGGGGGACATAGGGGTGTTACAAACTCCCCTCCTTATGTACCCAACGTCTTCGCTGGGGTCAATCGGATTATTTGGTTCCTCGGACCAAGTAACCTCTTTAATCAAACCACTTAGCCCCTGGCCAAGTAGCATCTCAAATCTAGGATCAGTCCCAGTAGACGATGCATGTGCATACCCACTATGCCACACCATTGTGGTTCCAGGTCAACTCTGATACCATATGTAACAACCCAAGTCCAGAACTGGTCAACGGAACACCTGCCTACACCACATGGGCTATCCTTTAGAAAAGGATAAGTGCTAAATGCTTATGTTCTGGAATTGGAGCCTATGTGGATTAGTGGGGAGTTTGTAACACACTCATATCCCTCATGGCTGAATTGTGAGAAGCCTTATGTGGATATATAGGCTCCAATTTCAGAACATAAGCACCTAGTGCTTATCCTTGTCTAAAGGATAGCCCATGTGGTGTGGGCAGATGTTCCATTCACCGGTTCTGGACTTAGGTCATTACAGATAGTATTAGAGTCGACCCAGGACCACGATGATGTGGCATAGTGGGTATGCATATACATCGTCTACCGGGACTAATCTTGGATTTGAAAGGCTACTTGGCCAGGGGCTAAGTAGTCTGATTAGAGAGGTTACTTGGTTTGGGAAACCAAGTAATCAAATTGACCCCAACAGGGACATTGGGTACATAAAGGGGCGAGTTTGTAACACCCTCATATCTCACATGAGTGAATTGTGGGAAGCCTTGTATGGATATATAAGCTCTAATTTTAGAACATAAACACCTAGCGTTTATTATTTTCCAAAGGATAGCCCATGTGGTGTAGGCAGGTATTGCGTTGACCGGTTTTAGACTTGGGTCGTTTTAAACAGTGCAAAACCCACTTTTTTAGAACATAGTTGTAATTATAATATCATCATTTTTAGACATTTCGAAATAAGAACTCTTAAAATCTGGGGCAATGAAGTATTATAATACTAGTTGAAATTTTTAGACATTCCAAAATTTACTATTTGTGGTTCTAAAGCTTTTTTCCTTGGGCCTACATGGTTCGAAAGTGTAAAGGGTTAAATTGGATTAATTAATTGTGAAACCTCTAAGGTGCCTAATTCCTTATTTGTAAACGCCTTCCAGTGATGAGTTGTACCTAGAGCATGAAGGTTTGAGATAAAAGGACAAAGCCTTAAAAAGTAGAGAAAAAGACATGAATTTTATTAGTAAAAACTATGATTTTTAATTTATTTCCTTAAAATGAAGAAATTTTTGTTTTAGGGAATATCTAAAAACTTGAAAAGAGCAATAAATTAGTGCCAGGAACAACTAGATGTTACTAGAATAAGTGATTGCACGTTGTACCATACATTTACTCTTAAAAATATAATCAACAAAGACTCTGTTTAACCTAATAAATTGGTAAATAAAGCGTTAAACTAAGGAAACTAATTACCGTTGAAATTAATTGTGAAAATTAAAATAAAACATAAAATTGTTAATTTTCTGGGTTGTACCATAAAAGTTAATTGATGCAAATTCAAGAACCCCTTGAAAGCCTTACTAACTAAGAAATTTTAGAAGGGAAATTTTCAAAAATAAAGGTCTTGAGTTTTGTGAATACTGCACTTACCCCTCCTATTGGGAAATCCCCCGAAATTTAATAGATCATTCACTTACTCTCTTCCATAATTTTGACTAAAATGTCCTTTTCCCAATTTTATCTTTTATCAATGTTTATCTTTGGATAAATAATTTAGAAAATTTTTCTTTTAAATTTAGAAAATGTTGACAAATCTCATGTTAGTTTAAATATGTACTATCTAGTTAGTTAATTAATATTAATAAATTAAAATAATAGTCTTTACTGAATTGTAGATTTTTATAGTAATAAATCATATAAATACTCAAATGAATACTAAAAAAAAAAAATAAAATCTATTCATATGAGATTTTACATACTAGTATATGAACATTAATGCCCTTGTCAAGTATGGATGCTACATTTACTTAATCTAATTGCCCAATAATTATTGTATAATGACTAGAAAATTTAAATTATTAATTTTTCTTTACTTAAAGAAAGGAATTCTTTTTTCTATTATTGATGAACATTTCACCTAGGTAAAATTTCAAAAAGGTGACAGTTATGATAGAAAGAGGGTGTAGAAACCTTTCTAAACATTTAAGGGCGAGATTATTTTGATTTCGTTATAATATATTGTTATGCACTATTCTTATATAAAAGTATCGTTTACTGTATTTCAAAATAATTTATTTAGTCAAATTTTCAATTTAACGAGCTTTGCACTTTAAGAAGTCTAAAACCACCTGGAAAGTCTGAAAAAATATGTTAAAATTGTTTTTTTAACATATTAATGTGTAGGATTTTAATAAATTAATTGTTTTAGCAAAGTAATCACTTTATATAAGAATGATGAAAAAATGATCTAATTATAATATTTACTTCAATTAACTTACATATTGTCCCTTTTATATACATATAATTGATCTAATTTTTATATTATAGAAATATGTAAAACTTCCTTAAAAAATAAAAGCTTATGAAGTAATAAATAAAAGTATCTAAATTAATATGTAAAACTATCTGAAACAATATGTAAAAGTGGCTAATGTAATATGTGGCAGACACATCACATCTGTCTTTTTAAATTTCATAAGTCATTTTCATTGAAATCTTATAACTTTTTTTTTATTCTTATTCTTTATTGAATTGATTTAGATTATTATTATTATTATTATTATTATTATTATTATTATTATTATTATTATTATTACAACTGCTGTTGTTTTTGTGCTCTTAGTGGACAATTTACTTCTTATTTAATGTAACAACTATTTTACCATACTTTTAGTTATTAAAAAAATATATTTAACTGCTTATTTGTTTCATATGTTTCACAGTCAATTACATACTTTGATTAGCTATTATGTTTCAAATACTACAATTGAGACACAATTCTAAAAGAGTAATCTTATTTATACTAAGTTTGACTTGCAAAATTTTATTGATAATCAAAAAATGATTTTTTTCACATAATTTTACACAAGTTTTTAGTTAATTTTGCATAGTGATATTGCCTCCTAGGGGCATTATGGTCAATTCAGTACTTCTAAAAAGACATGGAAAGGGCATTTTGGTCTTGAATATTATGGAAGAGGATAAGTGAAGGATCTATTAAACTTCAGGGGTAAAGTGTAGGATTTCCAAACCAGTAAACGTTAGGAAGTTTTTTGAAAATTTTCCATTCTAGAATCATTTAAAAAAAAGGGTAAATGACACCGTTGTCCCTAAACTATCTTAATGTTGTTTAATCATCTTGAAATTATAAATCGTTGCTCAATTGTCCTGAAATTGTACAATTTTTTCCCAACTTTCATCGCTTTTTAACTGCCTGTGTACGACAGGACAACAGGTAAAATAATTAGGTAGTTTGAAGACAATTGTGCAGCAATTTGATAGTTTGAGGATGATGATGCAACAATTCATAGTTTCAGGATGGTTAAGCAATATTGAGCGCAGTTTAGGAACAATCAGTGTTATTTACCAAACAAAGAAATATAGGTTAAATGTGAAAAGTAAAATTATCTAGGAACATTGTATGATGGGCTAGAAACTATAGGTGTGTGAGATAATTAGTCACAACCTCTTACTACAAAAACCTAGCATTGTTGGTGAATTCAAGCCTATAAATAGGCTAAAGTTAGAAGTGCAAAGTGTGTGTGTGAGAAATTGGGATAGTGCCCACCATCACTACGCTACACCATGGGAAATACTCCCAACATCACAAAAAAGTTGATGGTTTAAATCATCTATTAGTTATAAAAAAAACTATGAAAAAGTTTGAATTTATTGGAAGATAATAATCGAATAATTTGAGTCATTAACATCGCGTTTCCACTTAATATCAATTCTTTAAGTTCAAATTTAAAATTTTTTATTGTTATTTTCCCATAAATTCAACTAATATAATAATAATTTTTTTTACATTAATGGAACATTTGTATTATCAGTTTTTCCTTTTTGTAAATTGGGTTTCGGTGTCAACTAAATCGTGCCTTTGACTAGGGACCGATATACAACGAATTATAAAGATTAGGAACCGGTATGCATTAAAATGAGTTAAGCATGAACTTGTAATAAAAATTAAAGGTTTTGGGATTAGTGGCCTATTTTACCCATACCCTTTTGAACCAAGATTTCATTAAAGGAAGTGAAAATATGTAATCTAGTAACTTTCATCATTTTGCTCTTCAGTTTGTGATAGGTTTGTAGCTCGCCATGTTTATAGACATGTAATAATTGACATTGATGGATCTATGTACATAGCATCAGATAATGGACGTATTATTTTTTGTTACATGACATTTTGCAGAATTTTAAAATACACAGTTTTTTTCTGAATAGCAACTGAAGTGTTATAACCATCTGCTGTCACTACATCCTAAGCACAAGACATACGGTTATTAAATTCTTTATTAATTAAGATAATGCATTCTTTGTCATGTGCTTGTTTGTGGTTAGCTCAAATTCATTGACTTACAAGGAAAGCTTAAGAAATTTCTTTGGAAGTCACTGCATGTAGGTTTAATTAAAGACTGTCAAGTAGTTCCAGTGCACAACAATAGCTTTCATGAAGAAAATTAGGATTCATATTTTCAATAGAAAGCTAGTTCTTAAGCTGTAGAAAATTTAACAGCTTGACCAAATCATAGTTTTGACTCAGGGAACCAAATTTGTGTGTACAATCATGTCCTATTTACGATACCAAACCGAAAAGTCAAACCATGGTCAAACAATATAAAAACCTAACAGTTTTCTGCAGAATTAACCAAAACCTATTGTGGAAAAGATTTAGAACTTCATACCATGTACCAATAGATTTCAAAATGTAAGCAACTATTCTAGAAGCTTGAATTACGATAGAATCAAACTTAAATGGCATACACAACAAGTCACAGTTCCAGTTCCCAGAAGATAAGTAAAAAACTGATGCAATGCCTAAATACTTTAGGCAAACTTATTTTAGGTGTAGAATTAGGAAATAAATTTTAATTAGGATTCTTTGATATCTTATTTATTGCTGAGTTTGTTAGTTTCCTTTAATAGTTTTTTTGTTTTCTTTTATTTTTTATTTCCATTATACTTTCCCCTCCTATAAATTGGAGGGACAGATTTTTTGGGACAGTTTTTTATGTGATTGAATTAAGAGAAATTTTCCTTCCATTGGTCTTCTTCTCCTCTTTGTTCTCTCATTTAGTTCTAGCTCCTATTTGCCCTGCATCAAGAACACTGACCCGGACCTAACTTGCAAAATAAGTAGTATACAACAGGACCTTGGGTTCAGAAATTCCTAGCTAGGGCTAATCCTGAGCCTTAAATCAGTACAGAGATTCTTGCTCCTGGCCACATCTCCTAGCCACAGTCTAGCACATGGCCAACTCCTGCAATAATTCAAAACATAGGGGTGAGTTTTCTTGGGAACTCAGTAAGGTACACTTTCCTGGTCATTGGGAAGTCAATATGACCAATCATAAATCTTAACGATTAACATGCAACCAAAGCCAGAAAACAAACACAAGGATGATACAGGCAAAATAATATGAACAATAAAATATATATAAAATTATGCAATACAAATGAATGTCACTGAATGGAAATGAATGTAATGTATACAATGCATGAAATCCACATAGAATCATCAAAGGGTTTAATACAATAATCCCTCAAGGGACCAATTATTAAATTAGCTACATAGTTGGGATCCATCAATAGCTCTTTCTAGTAGCTATGGTAAGCCTTAAGTCTTACGGGAGGTCTTTTGTTTCAGTAGGGGTCTTAGGACTAAAGTGTTCCTGTTACACTTTTCAAATAATCCCCTGCTTGCCATCCTTAACCCTTTTGATGTTCATTCATTACCTTCATTAAGCCAGCAAGGCTTGTATCTTATTCCCTCAAAGTTTTTATTTTACTTTGGCATTAGGAATTCTTTGAATCATGTTCCTACAGAGATCTCCATCATTATCTTGTCATTAGGAACTCTCATAATTCAATCAAACCCCTCTGGAAATCATAATCATCCAAAAGCGTTCTATGTCATATGGTCGCCTAGCCTTTCAGACAATTAACCAAGCAGAAAGTCTTACATGCATTGCTAAATTAAAGAAAGGCCAATGTTCCCTTACCTTTCAAAACCCATCTTTGGCTCACTTGTAGCAAGTCCCTGTTGCAACATTGCTTCTGATCAAACTTGCCGGTGAAGCCAATCCAGCTACCCTGGCGTAGCCCGTGCCCAAATCTGCCCAACTTACCATCCAGCTGCTTTGCTCGTCGGCGGTGGCTATCTGAAACAGCTCCTCCAGCTCCTCCAAGCTCTGTACCATCCCTGAATTAGAAGCTCTTGAATTGAAGCCGTATATCGTGATTTTGAAAGAAGAAAACCCCATGCCCAGCTAAATCGGGAGTAATATAACTGGATAAAAACCCTCTTGTTTCTGCCGCTTCTAATTGTGATGCTAATTCATTGCTCTTTCTCCAAAAGTCAGATTTAGGAAGCCTAGAAACCCATTTCAGGCCAAACCAGTGTGTGCGGCCACAAAAATGACAGGTGCATGCCAACTTCGCACTTCCAATTATTTTCAATTAGCCCCTGAAGTTTGTTTTCATACGAGACGGTCCTCAAGCAAACTAATCTGATTTTTTCTCGCTTTAACAATTGAGTCCTTGAACAAGGTAAAACTTACAACTGAGCGTCCATAATTCCAATTAGGACCAAGGTTTTCGATTTCCTTCAACTTGGTCCCAAGGTTTTTTTCTCAATTGCCAAGTAAGTCACCAATAATTATTGTGACATACCTACAATTTTCATGGTAGAGACGCGTATGACGTGAAGTGTGTGCTTGTGTGTGTACACAAATACACAAGCTTACATTGCCGAGAGAATTAGCCAAAGGCTATCCGATCCAAACGCACACAATTCCTTGAACTAACAAACTCAAATTTTATCCAGTTTTCTATGGCTAAACAAGCGTTATAAATCTACTCCGACTAGTTACACTTTAACTTAGAAGATCTACTAACTATCCACAAAGAATGAAAGCATCTGTATTTCCCAAAAACTTGCACCTTTGTGAACATCTTCAAAAACCAATTAGTTGGGTCTTTTCCAACTGGCCCGTATAACATTATAGATGATTGCCTCCCACGCCTTCCATTGGGCTTTCTTAAATCTTAAATGTATCGTTACGGTTGCGGCATAATACCTCNACAGACACAAGGTATTTTCCAACGTAATTCCACACGATTTATCAAGTTCAGCTTCGTAGATAACTTAAAAGCTTTCCACGCACAAATGTTGAATATGCCTGGTATCCATGAATACTGCCACAAGAATTATATCATCAATTCTATGTGTTGACTGCCGCATCGAGAATTTGCCACTTGAGTCAAGCCGCCAAGTCCAATGATCTGGAGAACCTGTAGTAGAACCAACATTCTCCAAAATCTGCATGAATTCTTTGAATTCCCCAACTTCTCTTCCTCTCAAGTCTCTCCTCCAACCCCAAACCCAATCACCAACACCACTTAACCACCGCTCCTCTCAATAACTCGACAACCTTTATTTTCCTCTAACCTAATTAATCTTGAAAATGAGTTTTTCAGTTTCTCACCCCCAACCCAAATGTCAAGCCAGAACTGCACTTTATGACCTCCCCTACTTTCCATTTGAATGAATCCAAGAACTCCACCTCTAACTATCCTTAAACTTTTGGATATACCAAATTTACTACCTTCTACACACAAGATTAGCAAATGCAAGCAAGTTTTAGTGAAATTTAAAGTTTCAAGATTCATAATATGCTATCTAGTCTTAACAATCCTTTCATATTATTTGTTTGTCTTTATTTATTTAACATATAATTCTTTTGCTTTGAACTGAACATTCAAGCTTTTGTTGTGCAGATACTCCTGCCTCACACGATAGACACAATGCCTTCAAGGATGTCCCGTGCCCTCACAAGTCTAACTACTTTAACCATTGGACAATGCGGGCATTTAAAATACCTATTCTCCTTCTCAGTTGTGAGAACTTTAGAGAAGCTCCAACGGCTCGTATTGACTGACTGCGAGAGTATGGAAATGATTGTATTGGGAGAGGAAACAAACCGAGGTAGTGAGTTTGGTGCCAAACTTTCATTACCTCAATTGAAGTTCTTAAAGCTTGAATGCATGGGAAACCTGATAGGATTTTGCTCAAAAAATTATGATGTCAATTTCCCTTCGCTTGAGACGGTGGAATTGTCGGAGTGCCATCAATTGGAGGCGTTTTTCTGTATACATGATATCACCTTACAGCCACATTTGATTGATAAGGTGAGTTCTCTTATTTTATATTTCATTTTTATCCTTGCTCAAATTTACTCCCTCGACTCAAAGCAGCTAAAATTAGCATCTAAGCTTCACATGCACACACAATAGTTTTATGGGCACGTGCATTCTCGTTTTCTTTTATTTATTTATATTTTTTTGAATGAACGCAAGTTTTATTCATCTGCGAGAACTTCTTTTATATATGTACCAAAGCTTAGAAAAATAAAGTTCATGAAGTATAAGTTTGAAAGAAAGAAAAATTGAATTCTTTTACTTTTTATTTATAATTTTAACAAATATATATATTTCAAATTATGTGTATTTTGAAAAAATTCCACTGGTTGAGAAATCTTTGACAAAATTTATATTTTCATGTTTTACCAGCAACCGATAGCTCATATTCCCTCTATTTCGCAAAGATTTACAATTTTGCCTTTTTTCATTAAAGTTTGATTTAAATATATTTATATTAATTTGTTTTATAAAAAATTCTTAAAAATTATATTCATAAACTAGCCTTTTAAGGTATCATTTTCATATACAAATTTTATTTTTTTATAAGAAATTTTAAAAGAAAGAAAATTATGAATCAATTGTTATAAATATTAAAATTGAGAAGGTTTATATTCCAGCTTCAATTTCATCTTCATTTTCATTGTTTTTAAAAGTTGGCCTCTCAACATTGTCTCTTTCCCTCTTGAAGTATAGAAGCAATTATATATTAATTTTTGCATTGTGATTTCATTTTCAATGCTTATTATATTTCTCTTACTTTTTGAAGGGCACTTTTTACCGTTTATAACCCATTAACCAAACCAAAGTTGAAGTATAGTTGTTACAAGAAAACTTTTATCCAAATTTCTGTGGTCCAAATGTTTTTTTCCTAAAATTTTAATAGTCTTTAACTATCTGACACCTTTCCAATGTTTGTCTTCATAAAACTACCATGTTATATGTGAACTTTTGGAAGATAAAAAGGGAATTTGTTAGTTAATTATTTACTTCTTTAGGAAAGGATATCATCATTATCGGCATTCGAAAATAGAATCACATAAAATTTTGGATAGATCAAGTATTAGAATAATGATTTAAATTTTACTATTAGTGGTTTGAACTTTTCCTTTTTCACCAACGTGTTTGAAAGCTTGATGTGCCAAATTATATTAGTTATTGTGAAAATTCTAAGGTGCCTAATCATGTCACTGATTCCCTATGTGCAAACACCTTTCCAATGGTAGAAGGATAAGTTGTACTTGACAAATTAAGGTTTGAGATAAAAGATAAAGCCTTGAAAAAGGAGCAAAATCTCTAAATTATTACTTCTTAGAAAACTATATCATCATTTTTGGACATTTATCGTCATTTTTTGGGCATTCCGAAATAAGAACTCCTAAAATCTAGGACAATGAAGTATTATGGTGCTGACTGAAATTTTAGTATTAGTGGTTCTAGAGTTTTCTTTGTGCCAACGTGGTTCGAAAGTGTAAAGTGTTAAACTGTATTAATTAATGGAGAAAATTTTGAGGTGCCTGATTACTTATGTGCAAACGCCTTTCAATGATAGCTTGTACCCAACAAGCGAAGGTTTGAGGTAAGAAAACAAAGCCTTAAAAACTGAGAAAAATTGTTCAATTTTATTGAGAAAAAATATGGATTATTTTTTTATTTCTTTAAAATGAAGAAATTTTTGTTTTAGGGAGTATCTCAATACTTGAAAAGAACAACATAATGGTTGCTAATAACAATTACACCCAGTTCGTTCCAACTTAAATTAATTGACTTCAAAATGATTTATTTTTATTTTTATGTCTTTTTTACTCAGAACTAATTTTAATTAAATGCCAATGTTATGTAGCCACAATAATCTTTTGAAATTTCAATTTTTGTAATCTTACTAAATTTTTGTGAGTTTTTCTAGTTTCAGGCAATAAATAAAAAATCATAAAAATTTAACAATATTATAAAAATTTACTTTAAAATGGATTATTATATCTACATACTCTCTCCATCTCAATTTACTTGAAATGTATTCCTTTTTAGGATGTTCCAAAAGGTTGAAATGTTTCATCTTTTGGAAAAGTTTAAACAATTAAATTATCCTTTTACACAAAACCTAATAAAGACTCTTTTTTTAATCTCTACTCAATCTCTCACTGTACAAAACCTAAAAAAGAATATTTTTTTAATCATTATTTAAACTTTCACTACATAAAAAAATAACACAAATTACATACACCTTAATTTCCATACCTAGAAAAATGTTTCAAGTAAATTAGGATGAAGGGAATAATATTTTCTTTCAAATAAAATTAATTTTAAATAAAAAAATTATAAAATTAGAAATAAGTTAGTTGACTTAAGTTAAAATAAATTAGCGCTTAAAATGTTTAACTAGAATATGTGATTGTGGTCAGGGTGTAACTTATACACTACAGTGTACAATACAATTACTCTAAACAGTGTAATCAATGAGGACTCTGTTTATTAATTTAATAAACCCTAAAATAAAGTATTAAACTAAGGGAATAAATTACCCCCATACTTTAGTTACAAATCCACACTCAACAAGAAAGCCTGTTGGCTTCACACAGTTTCTAATCTCACAGTCCTTTTGTCTGGCCAAATTAAAGGAGTTTTTTCTCTGATGTGTATTCTTTTAAATCTTTATTCCCAAATAGAGGTAATTTTAATCTTATATATTAAAATGTTGTAGTTTTCGCCACATTGCACTTCATCCCACATCCCGTCAACACCATCACATAAAAGAAATGGCTAAAGTCCACCCGGGTTACATTTACTTATTTTCATCTCTCAAATGAATCCCTAACTTTTAGATTGATCATATTAAACTATATAAACTCATATAGCATATTTCAATCGGGTACTTTCTATTTGTTTTACCATTAAATCAGACAAAAAATGTTGACATAATATTAAATATCATTAAAATAAATTTAAAATAATAATTTTGGAATCTAAACTTGCCTGATCACTGAGTCTAAGCCTTAAACTTTAGCAAAAAATCAATTATGCTATCTCAATGCCAATCTCTCTCCTCGTTCATTTGATTCTATCTCTCTCTTTCTCATCCTCCTAATACCCATATATTTTTGAAGATTTATTTTTAGTACCAAATTTAAAAATTTTAGATAAGTGAAAAATAAATAAAATTGCGAATAATATGTATCAAATAACTCATTATTTTTTTTCTCTCAAACATAGTTTTCTCGAGCACTTGATAATTTTTTTAAAATATTAATTTTATTTTAAATCATTAAATATCCAAAAAAATTATTTTGAAAAAATGGTTTAATTTTAAACAACTTACTATATGTTTTGAGAACCTGTAAAATTTATTTTCTACTAGTCAAAACATATATAAATTGGCGTGGAAATTTTTCTGACAAATAGATGGATGTACTTGGATTAAACAAGTACTAAACTCCATTTATATAAATGACGAATCAAAATTTTGGACCTCTCTAATTAGTAAAAATTGGACTATTTTTCAGGAACGAATGAAATAATTATCAATTCGTCTTGAGTTTTTTTTATTCATTGAATAACATTTTATACTGTAGCTATATATTTTTCTTATGAAGATGGTTATGGAGAAAAAATAGGGTGATTCAACTAAAGAAAATGTTAAAATCTAGTAATGTAAATTTGCAAAACAAGAAAAAAAAAACTAGTAATGTAAACGAAAAATGGAACGATATGGACCAAAATGAAAATGGTGTGGAACTTAGCGGTCAGCCTTTACATACACAGACACTAGTTTTATGATATGCTCCAAAGCTTAGAAAAGTAAAGCACAAGAATTATAACTACAGAAGTACAAAAATTTAAATTCTATCAGTTTTTAGAGTTAATATTCTTCAGAGGAAATGTTATTTTTTTTAACAACTATATTTCAAATTACGACCATTCTGAAAATTTCCATTGGTTGAGAAATCTTTCATAGAATTTACAATTTCATACTTTACCAGTGTCGAAAAAATGTCATGTTCCATCTTTAGTTTCACCTTCATTTTATTAGTAGGCTTACTGAATTCATCGCTTTTAAGAGTTGGCTTCTCAACGTTGTCTCTTTCCCTCTTGAAGTGTAGAAGTAATTATTTATTAATTATTCCATTGCGATTTCATTTTCAACACATTTTATATTCTTCCTACTTTCTGAACAGCATCTCTTACAGTTAATATCCCATTAATGGAACCAAAATTTGAGTACAAATGTTACGAAAAAGAAACCCTCTCCTTTCATCCAAGTTTCTATGACCCACATGTTTTCTCCAAAAACCTTAGTAGTTTTTTACTATTTGACACCTTCCTAATGTTTGTCTTTGTGAACTAATTATTACGTACTATACATAAACTATTGAGATAAAAAAGGGAATTTCTTTGTTAATTATTGCTTCTTTAGAAAGTACGAGTTTGAATTCTTGCATTTATTTGATAGCTTGCTGGATATGTTTGTATTTGTGATTTAACTTTGCCATACCGTTTCAATTGTCCCTAAACTATTACAAATACGATTTGTTTGGCCCTAACTAAAGTCTATTTCCAAATGCCATTTAAAGTTCTACCCATTTAGCTCTAAAATAGTTACCTGCAAGGTTATTTTTTAACCACACCTTATAGGTGGTAATATTTTTTTTCATTAAATCTATCATTCAAATAAATATCAAAAATAAATAACTAAAAATTCTTAGCTATAAACTTATGTTAATAAATTAAAATTTTATCTTATTTTGATCTTGAGTTGAGCTTTTTTTATATTATTTTCTTATCATTTGAATGATTAGTTAATTATGATCAAAACATAACACATGTACATGCTTTGAAATGATAAATATTTTTTTTTCATTAAAGAATAATTTACTAAAAAATTTCTCCTTATCAATTCAAATTGCAATGTCTAATATTGATATGAAATTTATTTAGAAAAATTTACTTTTAATTTTATCAATTATGGACAAAATTACTTTAATAAACCATAGAACTTTTGAACAAATAATTCATACTATGAAACTCAATTAATAAAGATTATAACAAAGAGAAAAAAGTTATCCAAAAAATTAAAGGACTAAGGGATTAAATTGAAAGCTTTAGGTATTAAAATTTAACACTTAATGGTGACTAATGTTTTACTCTAGAAAATAGTTCATTAAAAAAACAAACGTAAAAGAGTTTAAGACTAAAAGAGAAAATAGAATGAATATTGTTAAGTAGTAATTATTTATTAAGTTTGGGTATCAAAATATAACATGGCTGAAATTTAGTGACTGAAATGAAAAAGGAAATAAATTTATGGACTAAAATTGCAGTTTAACCATAAGAAATTCATGAACTTAGTGACTAAAATAAAAAAATTACAGTAGAGGCCCCAAGACATGATGTCCTTGGAACTTAAAAAGAGTCAATCATGTCCAACAGAAAGAAAAAGAAAACAAAATGGCACTTTTTATGAACAGTACAAAACCCATGGCTTTTAGAATATAGTTATAATTAAGGTTGTTAAGATCGGGATCCTACCCAGAATCGTTTTTTGCCATTCAAGATCAAAATCATAAGATTGAATCATAGATCGTAAGATCCTACCAAAAGTATAAAATTTATTGTCTAAATAATATTATCTACATAAAAGACCAATTATATTAGAAACTCAAGTAAAATTTAAGTGTCATAACAATGGTACAACATGTTCAAACTTTATTAAAGTTTATATAAACATAATAAATAAAATAATCAACATAAGTCTGAAAGAAATTCATGAACAAACACATTATTGAAAAATAAAAAATAGTACAATGTTCATAATTTAATTATTCAGTAATTGACTTCCAATAAATTAAAATGTGTAATGACTTTTTTACAGTAAGGAAATAATTTAAAATTAGTAGTTTTTTCTTCTTGAATAAAATTTGTTCAACTTATAGAGAGGAAAAATCGGTAATTTTAATTTCTATTAACTGGAAAAATATTATTATATATATTAAATTTACAATAAGCCGGTTACCGAATAATTTAAATTATACTTTAAGAATTTGTTATTAGACAGTTATCTTGCGTTGACAAATTTCATCCAATTAGAGACAAAAATGAAAATTTTTTTAATGAATTCAGAACCAAAATAGGACGTTTTTAAAAGATTTAGAACCTGAACAGAGCATTTAGTAGATTAAAGATGAAAACAGAATGAAAATTAAATATTAGGGATCATCCATACAATCTAACCTCAACGAAAATCAATACCAAGATAGGATTTGTAGTACCTACGATCCTACCATGCTTTCAATCCTACAATGTTTTAACAAGATTTTCTATGTTAGAATAACAACCTTAGTTATAATATCATCATTTTTAGACATTCCGAAATAAGAACTCTTAAAATCTTAGAAGATTAAGTATTATAATACTGATTGAAATTTTTAGACATTCCAAAATTGACTATTTGTGGTTCCAATGCTTTTTCTTTGGGCCTACGTGGCTCCAAAGTGTAAAGTGTTAAATTGAATTAATTAATTATGAAATTCCTAAGGTGCCTGATTCCCTATTTGCAAACGCCTTCCAATGATGAGTTGTACCCAAAGGGTGAAGGCTTGAGATAAAAGGACAAAGCCTTAAAAGCAGAGAAAAATTCATGAATTTTATTAATAAAAAATATGATTTTTATTTTCCTTAAAATGAATAAATATTTGTTTTAGGCAATATCGAAAAACTTGAAAAGAGCAACTAAATTATTGCTAGGAACAGATGTTACTAGAATAAGTGATTGTGGTAAGGGTGTATCGTATACTACATGGTGTGCCATACAATTTCTCTTAAAAAGATAATCAACTAAGACTCTATTTAACCTAATAAATCCTGAAATAAAGTATTAAACTAAGGAAATTAATTACCCTTGGAATTAATTGTGAAAATTAAATCAAACATAAAATTGTTAATTTTCTGGGCTGTACCATAAGGTTACTTGAGAAATTTTCAAAAAAACCCCATCAGGTTTAGTGGATACTTCACTTACCCCCCTTCTATTTGAAAATCCTCCACTTTACCCTGTGAAATTTAATAGATCCTTCGCTTACCCCTTTTCATAATATTGAGGACCAAAATGCCCTTGTCCCGATTTTGTCAATGTTTGTCTTTGGACAAATGATTTAGAAAATTTTTCTTTTGGTAATTAGAAATTTAGAAAATGTTGACAACACTTTTTACCATCTCATGTCAATTTAAATATGTACTATCTAGTCAGTTAATTAATATTAACAAATGAAAATTATAGTCTCAATATAATTATATATTTTTATAGTAATAAATCACATAAATACTAAAATAGATACTTAAAATAAAAATAAAATCTATTTATATGAACTTTTTACATATTGGTATATGAGCATTAATGCCCTTGTCAAGTATGGACGTTGCATTAACTTAATATAATTGCCCAATAATTATTGTATAATTACTAGAAAGTTTAAATTATTAATTTTTCTTTGCTTAAAGAAAGAAATTCTTTTTTCTATTATTGATGAACATTTCACCTAGGTAAAATTTAAAAAAGGTGACAATTATGATAGAAAGAGGGTTCATAAACCTTACTAAATATTTAAGGGTGAGATTATTTTGAATTAGTTTTAATGTATTGTTGTACATTATTCTTATATAAAATTATTATTTTCTTTATTTCAAAAAAATTTATTATTTACTTAAATTGTCAAGTTACCAAGCTTTGCATTCTAAGAAATCTAAAACCGCTTGGAAAGTCACAAAAAATATTTTAAAATTATTTTTGAAACATATTAAAGTGTAGGATTTTAATAAATTAATAATTTTAGAAAAATAATCAGTTTATATAATAATTCTAAGATTTATTTTAATTAACTTACATATTGTCCATTTTATATACATATAGTTGATGTAATTATTATATTATAGACATATGTAAAACTTACTTCAAAAATAAAAGTGTATGAAGTAATAAGTAAAAGTATCTAAATTAGTATGTAAAACTATCTAAAACAATATGTAAAAGTGGCTAATGTAATATGTGGGACACACATCACATCCGTCTTCTTATATTTCATAACTCTTTTCTTATTGAAATCTTACAAATTTTTTCTTTATTCTTGTTTTTTATTGAATTGATTTAGATTGTTATTATTATTATTATTATTATTATTACCGCTGTTCTCTTAATGGAAAATTTACTTCTTATTTAATATAACAACCATTTGTTATAGTCTCTTAGTTATTAAAAAATAATATTTAATTGCTCATTTGTTCCACATATTTGACATTCAAATACATACTTTGATTAGCTTTTATATTTCAAATACTACAATTGAGACGTAATTTTGAAAGAGTAATGTTATATATACTAAGTTTGGCTAGCGAAATTTTATAGATAATCAAAAATATAATTTTTGTCACATATAATTTTGTACAAATGTTTAGTTAATTTAGCATAGTGTTATTGCCTCATAGGGGTATGGTCAATTTACCCTTTCTAAAAAGACAAGGGAAGAGCATTTTGGTCTTTAATATTATGGAATGATCTATTAAACTTCAAGGGATAAAGTGTTGGATTTCCAAACAAGAAAGGGTAAAGTGAAGTATCCACTAAATCTCAGAGAGTTTTTTTAAAATTTCCCATTCTGGAATGATTTAAAAAAAATATAGGTTAAATGTGAAAAGTGAAAATATCTAGGAACATTGTATGATGGCCTAAAAACTATGGGTGTGTCAGATAATTAGTCACAACCTCCTACTAGAAAAAGCTAGCATTGTTGGTTAATTCAAGCTTATAAATAGGCTAAAGTTATAAGTGCAAAGTGTGGGGCTAATTGCATCAGTGGCCCCTAATATTTTATTATTGTCCTATTTTAAACACTAACCTCAAAACCTTGCATAGGAAGTCCCCAACCTCAATTTTTCGTTTTATTTTAGACCTGATAACGGAAATCATTAGAATAGATGGAACTGGCTATGTGGCATGTTAGCATGGCCTGATTTGCCATGGTGGCACAACAATCAACTATTGGGATGATGTGGAAATGAACAAAACTAATTAAAAAAAGAAAATATATAAAAAAAAGAAAGATAATAAAAAAAGAAAGATAACGTCAAAAAAGAAAAAAGCAAAAACCCATCACAGTCATGTTCCCTTCGACACCGCCATCCCCATGCAGCCCTCTACCACATCGCCACCTCCTCCTTCCTTCCCTGCCCAGCTCGACACCTTCTTACTGCCAAACCTGTTTCAGCTGAAGGCCCATGGCCCTAAGTGGCTTATGGTTCTCATTGTTGTTGAGCTCCTTATTAGTTTCACGATTCTGCAACTTACAATACGGACAAAGGTGTAATTGAATGTGGAGGAGGCTGAAATTGATTGGTTGCAGTGGATCTTGTACAATTAGCCACTGCATGTAGGGCTGGTGTTGAGTGGGTATGGGGCAGAGGTGGAGCTGAAACTCCGATTCATTTTTCCCAACTCCAATTTCGTCATAGGGGGAGCAATTGTGGAGTGCTTTTGCATAGAGGAGCCGCCGGAGGATGCAAAAGAGGAGGTGGAACGCCATCGGTGCTGGGCAGAGGAGCGGTAGAGGAAGTCACAAGCTTGAGTTTCAATTTAATTTGTTTATTATTTTTTTCCTTTAAACATCATTGATTATTGTGATATTGTGGCAAATAACGCCATGCTAGTGTGCTATGTGATCAGTTCTGTCTATTCTAATGGTTTCCGTCCTCTAAAGGTAAAAAATGAAATAAAAAATCTAGGCTGAAGACCTCGTATGCAAGATTTTGAGTTTAGGGTCCAAAATAGGACAATAATAAAAGATTAGGGACAACTGATGCAATTAACCCTGCAAAGTGTGTGTGTGAGAAATGGGATAGTACCCACCAGCACAACGCTACACCTTGGGACATGCTCCCAACATCACTGAAAAAGAGCTAATGCCATCACTTGTCCCAAAACCATGTAGTAACTAGTTTTGGAATAATACTTTAGTCACAAATACAAACTCAACACGGAGTCTGTTGGCTTCACACAGCTAAACGGCTACAAAAGTTCCTTTGAAAATAGTTCCTAATCTCGTGGTACTCCTTATGTTCGGCCACATTAAGCGATCACCTCATTTTCAAAGTTATCTTTTCCTTCTTTATTCCTTGGTACTCCCTGATTGATTGAGCTAATGCATTCTAATCTCAAATGATTCATGATGGTTTATATTTCACACCATTTGGGTATCCTCAATTGTCCAAAATTTTCAGTGTCAATTCAATCTACCTATGACTTGAAACCGGTATATTTTGTATTGTTAAGATTAGGAACCAATACGCATTAAAACAAAATTGAGGACCAACTTGTAATGAAAATTAAAGGTGTTGGTATTAGTGGTGTATTTTACCCATGTCCTATTGAACCGAGATTTCATTAGGGAAGTGAAATTTCATTTTACTCTTCAATTTGTGATAGTTTTATATCTTGCCGTCTAATGTTGGTAGACATGTAACGCATTAACATTGAAGAATCTATGTACATGAAATCTGATAATGGGCATATTTCTTCTATGATATGATGTTTTGGAGAATTCTGAAATGCACATTTCTTTTAACGGCCACTGAACTGTGTGTGCGTGTACAAGCTAGGGGCTAGCAGATCTAAACCCACACAATTCCTCATGTCTAGACCACCATCAACAAACAAAACCCAGTTTTTATTGCTAAACAGGGGCTGTAAATACACTCCAACCAATTACACTTTAGTTTAGAATATCTACTAACCATCCACAAGAATGAAAGCATTAGTATTTCCAAAGAAAAAAAGCTGCGCTCTAACTTGTGAACATTTTCAAATACCAAACGGTTGCGTCTTTTCTAAATAGTCATATAACAATAATATATGATTTGTCTCCCATGCCTACTATTGCTTTGTTAAGTGCATTGTTACGGTTACAGCGTAATACTTCACCAGGAGATTCTCCCACCGAACCATCCACGTTCCACACACAAATTGAGAAGCTTTCCACACACAAATGAGGACTTTGCCCGCTATCCATGAATTCCACCCTGTAGCATGAACTGCCTGTACCGAGAATGGTCTGGAGAACCTTTAGTAAAACCACATATCCCAAAATCTGTCTTAACTTCTTTGAAATCCGTAACTTGTCTTCCTCTTAACTCTTCCCACCAACCCCAAACCCTGCCAGCAACGCCACTTAACCCACCCCTCATCTCAATAACCCGACAACTTTTATTTTTCTATAGCCAAAATAATCTCGGAAACAAGTTTTTCAGTTTCTCACCCCCAACCCAAATATCAGGCCAAAACCGCACTCTATCACCATCCCTTACCTTCCATTTGGATCAATCCTACAACTCCAACCCTAACTATCCCCAACACTTTTGGATCTGCCAAAATTTGTTAGCTTCTTTACACAAGATCAGCAAATGCAAGCACTTTTTAGTGAAATTTTGAAGTTTCTAGTTTCATACTATACTAGCTCTAGCCTTAATAATCTCTTTTAGATTATTTGTCATCTTTTTATTTGTTAGATAGGCAATTCCTTTGCTTTGCACTAAACATTTATGCATTGGTTGTGCAGATACTCCGACCTCACACGCCAGACACAATGCTTTCTGGAATGTCCCGTGGCCTCACAAGTCTGACCACCGTGGAGATTGGAGAATTGCGTATGAATTACCTTTTCTCCCTCTCAGTTGTGGGAGCTTTAGAGCAGCTCCGAGAGCTCAATGTGAGTCGGTGCCAAAGCATGGAAGTGATTGTATTGGGAGAGGAAACAAACCCAAGTGGTGAGCTTAGTGTCAAACTTTCATTCCCTCGATTGAACAAATTGACGCTTTACCACATGGAAAGCCTGAGACGATTCTGCTCAAAAAATTATAATGTCGATTTTTCTTCCCTTGAATGGTTGGAAGTGCATGAGTGCCACCAATTGGAGGCGCTTTCCTCCACACATTATGTCGATTTGCAGCCACATTTCAATGATAAGGTCAGTTCTCTTATTTTATGTTACCTTTTTAATTCTTGCTCAATTTTCCTCCTTGGACTCAAAGCAATTAGAATTAGCAACCAACCTTTACATACACATACACTAGTCCATGGGCACGTGCATTCCCGTTTTCTTTTGTTTATTTAAGTTTTTTACAAGAATGGAAGTTTTATTCATATGCATGAACTTTTTTTTTATTATTTGTACCAAAGCTTAGAAAAATAAAGTTCATGAAATATAACTATGAAAGAAAGAAAAATTTAATTCTTTTAATTTTTATTTATTATATTCTTAACATGAAAATTTTATTTATTGTAACAACTTTATTTCAAATTATGTATATTCTTAAAAATTCTATTGGTTGAGAAATCTTTCACAAAATTTATAACTTCATTCTTCACCCGCAACCAACAACTCATAAAGTTTATATATTCCATCTTCAATTTCACCTTCATTTTACTCACAGGCTATTTCATTTGAATTCTTTGTTTTTAAAAGTTGGCTTCTGAATATTGTCTCTTTCCCTCTTGATGTCTAGAAGCAATTATATGTTAATTATTCTATTGCTATTTCATTTTCAATGCCTATTATATTTCTCTTACTTTTTGAACGACACTTTTTACGATTAATAACCCATTAAGCAAACCAAAGTTGAGTATAATTGTTACTTCAATGCCTATTATATTTCTCGTTTTCTTACTTTTTCAATGCCTTTATGAAGGCCTAGCTAGAATCCAAGTACGATTAGGAGTACAATAGCATTAATGACAGCCCACTAACATACTTCTAGGCTCGAGAATCAACAATACAGTACTAATTCCCAGAAGGAATAAGAATACTAACTTAGACAAGTAATGAGTAGTACCAATCCTAATAGACTTCATCTAATATAACTCCTAAGTAATCATAGGTAGACAATAGGTTAACGAAAGGTCTGTCATGCGGGTAATATTAGTCTTTTACATTTGTTAAGATTACCTAATCCCTAGCGTGTCTTTTCCTTCTTTTTTGTTTTTTGGAAGAAGAGAATTCAACTTCAATAAATGAACAAGAAGATACAAGCCAAGACACAGGCCTCTCCAACGTCAATAAAACAAAGGACCAGACTCCAAAAGACGCAGAAGCACACCAGCCTAAAACAACAAAGCCCCTGGACCTAACAAACACCTTTTTCCGGAATCAATCGCAGAGATTAATGAATAGCTAACACTTCGGCTACGTTAGAATCCACGATCCCAACAGGAATAGAGAAGACAGCCAAAGAAATCCCCTGCCCATCCCTTAGGATGCCTTCTATGGCTCCTGGACAAGAGTTTCCAATGACTGAGCCATCAAACATTGAGCAAAAGACCAGCAACCATACTTTTTTTGCAAATAACACCATTATAAAAGCCAAACCACCAAAGGAAAATGTCCTTAACACTTTTAGGAGCCACCCAAAAAAAGCCCCAGCACGAAAATAAGCTGCACCAGACTTTCCAAGGAACTTGACAATGAAGAAACAAGTGGTTGACACTTTCAACATCCTCAAAGCCTCTAGAGAAATTATATTTCTTTGCCACAAAGCTTCCCTGGTAGGAAGGCCCCTAAGAAACAACTGCCAGTAGAACGTAAAGAGCCTCGGAGGAGCCTTGATTTTCCATAGGAGAACAAAAAGTTGATTTTTAAAAGATTAAAGTCGCTCTACCTGATCACAAAAGGATTTGGGTCTGAAAATTCCTGAAGTGTCAAAAATCCAAACAACCTTGTCACTACGGTTTGCTACTAACACTGTGGGCTCTAGGAGGGCAAGAAAAGATCTGAAAACATCAACCTCCCAATCAAATAAATGCATATGCAATTTAATGTCCTAGCACCAAACACCTTCCTCCCACTGGCCCAAATCTGAAACCAGACCATTTTCCTTAATAAAGAGCACAAAAATCCTTGGAAATTTCTACTTCAAAATACCTTTTTCAATGAAGGATGACAATTGAGTGGGTCGAGTTAGGTTTGAGTCAGGTCATTCAGGTTTAGGTTTAATCGGGTTTAAGTCGGGTTATTTGGATTCGGGTTGAGTCAAGTCGGATTTATTTGGGTTTTGATTCAATCAAGTTGAGTTATCGGATCTTAGACCAAATTCAATTTGATTGTTGAGTTTATTCGGTTCACTAATGCATAAGCTGAAATGGCCGAATCGATTCAATTTTTTTTTAATTTTGATTAAAATTTAATTTAACTAGATATTAAAAAAATAATACAAAATTTATGAGAATATATTAATATATATTTTTTTAATAAAATACTCTCTTTGTGCCAAGTTCGTTATAACATTCACTATTTAACAATTAATATATGATTTTTTATTTTCAACATTTTAGTATATAAGTGAAAAATTATTATATTAAATAATAAGGAAAGACCTATAATTTCTAAGTAGATGCTTTCTTAATTTTTTTCTAACAAATAATCTCCCTCCATCCCATTTTCTTTGCTCAATTTAACTTTTCTAACTAATTTGACTTGAATTTATTTATATTATTATTTATTAAAAATTAAAAAAATATATTTAAAAACTATAATTTTTTATTTCTCATTCATGTATAAAATATTTTTATTTATATATTAAAATGTAGAAAATAAAAAAATATAGATTAATTGTTAAAATATGAATAGTGCAAAGAATTTGAAACAGAGGGAATAATGTGAATAAATTCAAACCAAATTATTTGAAAAAGTCAAATATTTCAAAGAATATGGGACGAAAGGGGTACTATAATTTCTAAAACCTAATTATTCTTATTTCTTTATCACTGTATCATTAATTGTTCATCATAACTCTCACTCATTTGTTCTACAACGCAAAACAGATCAACAAAATAAAAGAAATTCATTCGCATATATTAAATCATAAATTTTCTGAAGTCTTTCCTAATCATATATTTTATGTTGAATTAACTTAAAATCGTGTTTGGTCGGGTTTAGTCATCGGGTCATTTCAGGTTCGGGTTAGGTCGGGTTCAGGCTTAGGTTTTCTCGGGTTTTACTTTAATTGGGTTCTGATTGTTGGCTTTTCTTGCCAAATCAGGTCAGGTCGGGCTTGACTTCAGGTGGGTCAGGTCAGGCCTTCTGGTCGGGTCAAATTTTGCCATCCCTGACTCCAACCCACCTATCATCTATAAATTTGTGTGTTTTCCATTGTAAATCATCCATAAATTTGTGTCTTTACCATTGTAAATCAGCGAGAAGAGACTCCTTAGCACCCCACCGTTCACCTCATCATTTGATAACCGGAGAATAATGCTCCTCCAAATTGGCGACATCTAAGAAAAACTAGATAGTTGGGGAAACATGCTGGCCTCCTCTCAACCATACTTCACATCTAACAGCCTTCTCCATAATGACAGTCTTTCATTTCTGTACCGCCATAGCCATTTACTGGGAAGAGCCTTACTCTTGAGTTTCAAAGAGCCAATGCCAAGGCCACCTTAAATTTTGTCTTTGCTGGGTTGCGCCCTCAGAAGAAATTCATCTAAAATTCATCGAGTTCCTTCAACACCCCAGCTGGAACCTGAAATAAAGACACGAAATATGGAGGAAGTGAATTTAAAAAAGATTTAATAAGAAGAACCCTCCCTACTCTCGAACGGAATGAGGATTTGCATCTTGGAAGACACTCTAAATCTCGTAATTATTGGCTCCCAAATTGATTTTGATAAGCAGCATGCACCAACTGGCAGACCTAGATATTAGAACGGGATTCGACCCACAGAGTAACTCATCTCCCTACCCCACAGATCCAGATTATCTTCACTCATACCAACTTCAATTAAGGTTTCAGGCTGGCTGAGAGCTGGAAACATCTTAAAATTCTTTTGACCTGTTTCAGGCTTTCCAAATCTGGATTGCAAAAGATTAATGTATCGTCTGCAAACTGGAGATGCGAAATTGAAAAGGAATTTCGGATCCCAACCTTGAAGCCAGCATATAGATTTAAAGCCTTCGTCTTAGAAAGCAAAATGTTGAGATGCTCTCCAACCAAATTAAAGAGAAACGGAGACAAAGGGTCTCCAGATCCCTGTCTCAAGCCTCTATGCAAAAGGAATTTACCTGTGGAGGAACCATTCACACAGACCGAAACATCAGCAGTGCTAACACACTGCCAAATCCAGCTTCCCCATCTAGAACCGGAACCTATCTCCTCCAAGATTTTGTCAAAAAAGTGCCATTTGACTGAATCATAGGCCTTTTCAAATTCAACTTTCAAAATTAAACCACCTCATTTGCAATTAACACACAATCCAAAATTATATGACCACTTATAAACGCAAACTGATTTGCCCCCAAAACTGAATTCATGACCAGCCTCAACCTTTTGGCCAAACCCTTTGCCAAGATTTTATACATGCTACAAATGAGAGATATGGGACGGAAATCATTTAAGTTGGCTGGGCACTCCTTGTTTGGAATCAAAGCTATAAAAGAGTTACTAAAAGCCTGAGGGAAAGAACTGGAGGAATGAAACATAGAGAAAATATTTTTTTTTTTTTGAACGGCATCAAAAGATATTTCATTAATGGTAATGGATATAGTACAAGGCTGAAGGACTAGCTTGCAAGTAGCTAGTTTAGCCAAACAAAACACAGGAGCTTTTACTTACAACAGGTTAGCTCACACCAGAAACCAAAAAATTTCCACCTGGCACTGCCTATAACTGCTAGACTCGTATTGAACCGCTTTTCCGCCCGTTCACAGCTATAAAGATTACTCTTACCAGTTACCCCTGATTTTGCTTCCCACTCCAATTCTCTTCCTTTGTTTTGATATCCAACTTGCACAAAGGGTGCCACACACAAACTGGTGCGCTCCACACCCTTGTTCAAACTGCTGCGACATCCGCTTGAAGAGTGCACTTAACCATCAATCATAATTGATAGCTTTTCAGCTGATAACACGCCTCCTCCATCTCCAGCACTCAGCCATGAAGCCAGAGCTGAAAAGGTAGTACTCTTTGTAATTCGACTTTAGCTAGTGCGTCTGCTTTCTCGTTAGCCTCCTTTGGAGCAAAGACAATGCGGCAGTTTTGGAGGAGTTTCTTTAGGCCTTTGATCTGTCTTAGGATGTCTGTTACTCTCCACGGTCCCTTTTCAGTTTCGTTGATCCAAGATGAGGCCAGTTTTGAGTCTGTTTCCACTACTAATCCCTCTTTCCCCATGTCCCTCCTTTGATTCATAATCCTAAGCGCCGCCAGAATTGCTTCCAGTTCTAATTCTGCTACTTCGCTCCACTTCATAGGCCTGGAGAAGATGCATAGCGTTCTGCCCTCGCTGTCCCTAAGGATGCCCCCAATAGCAGCTTTTTGTTGCCTTGGGTTTACTGCTGCGTCCACGTTGAACTTCAGACTATTGAGAGCTGGCGTTTCCCAATGTGATGAGGTTTTGCCCCTTGCCTGCCTCTTTTCGATTCCCACATTTGCTGGATCAAGTATAACATCCAAGACTGTGACTTTGCTCTGCTGCCACTTCACCGTAATCCAATGTCCAACCTTCATTTTGACCATGTCATATGTAATGAGGGCTTGCATTTCCTTCCCTCTAAAAATCTTGTCGTTTCTCACTTGCCACATCGTCCAAACCGTGGCGTAGAAGAACAACATCCACACTTCCCTTGATTTTACCTGTCCTGAATGTTCCATCCACTGGCTGAAAAACTGGCAGATCGTGCTTGGGACTGGCCACTGCAATTTCCAGTCCGTCAGTATGAAGGACCACACTTTCCACACATAATTACAGAGCAGAAATAAGTGGGAAGTTGTCTCCAATTCACTTGAGCACAGAGGACATGAGGCATCTTGACTGCTCAACACCTTCTTTTCCACAAGCATGTTTCTCATTGGCAGTTTTCCATGGATTAATTGCCAAACGAAAATTCCAACTTTCGGTGGGGACCAAAACTGCCAAGTAGCTGCTATAATCTCACGATTTTGAAATGACGAGTTCCTTCCTTGGTTCACGTAGGATGACACTGAATACTGCCCAGATCTTTCATGAATCCAGATTAGTCTGTCTTTTTCTTCTGCACAGAGGACTTTCTTCTCCAGTGTTTCTAAGAGGTCGAACCAAATATTTTTTTCCCAGTCGAATACTGGTCTTCTCAACTTCACTTCCCATTTCCATACGCCATTATTCCAGAAGCCGAACTCTTTAACCTTCCCGTCTTTATTAGATGCTAGCGCAAAGATTCTTGGAAACTTGAGCTTCAGTATTACTCCGTCTATCCAATGATCGTGCCAAAAAGACATCTTTCCCCCATCCCCAATAAGAGCCATGAAACCCGACGATGTGGAGACCCCACCATTATTGTCCTTCGCCCAGTCCTCTGTTATGGCTTTCCATATATTTGAAAATTTCTTCCTTCTGTTGGTTAAAGGCCCCAATTTGTCCTCTGCACCTCCATACTTTGCGGTGATTATCTGTCTCCATGTCGTTGTGGATTCGTTGCCATATCTCCATATCCACTTTGTTAGCATCGCTTTATTCTTTCTTCTCAGGTCACCAATTCCGAGCCCTCCTTCCTGTTTTGGTTTTGTTATGGTTTGCCATCCAACTGGGGTCAGGCTTCTTGCTCCATCAACATTTCCCCAGAAAAAATTCCTTTGCAATTTTTCCAGTTCTTTAATAACCCCTGTAGGAACAGAAAACAAAGAGAAATAATATATGGGTAAGCTATTCAAAACTGAATTTATCAGTGTAACCCTCCCCGCTCTCAAAATGAATCTTGTTTTCCACAAACTTAGTCTAGCTCTCACCCTCTCTAACACGGGTTCCCACATTTTTATTGAGTGAGGATTGTCGCCGATTGGTAGTCCTAGATATACAAAAGGAAAGGTTCCAAACGAACATCCAATTTCTGTTCCCCACAACTTCACAACCTCTGCCTCCATATTCACTCCATACAGCATGCTCTTTGCCATATTAATCCTTAACCCCGAGCACAGTTGGAAGCATCTTAGCACCCTTTTCAGGTTTTTCAGGTTTGCTAGGTTTTCGTCACAGAATAATAAAGTATCGTCAGCAAACTGTAAGTGGGATATCCTCATTTTTGAAGTGATCCCAACGTCGGCTCCATGAAATAGGCCCAAGGAAGTTGCTTTATTCATTAGCACATTGAGCCCTTCACTTGCTAAATTGAAGAGGAACGGAGAGATTGGGTCGCCCTGCCGTAGTCCTCTCTCCATTCGAAATTGTTTTGAAGGTGATCCATTAATGAGAACAGACAGGTCCACCGTACTTATGCACTCCATCATCCATTTCCTCCAGTGCTGCCCAAAACCTATTTCCAGCAGAACATTGTCCAAGTACTTCCAGTGTAACGAGTCATATGCCTTCTCAAAATCAATTTTCAGCACTAGGCCTTTCTTTTTTGTGGTCTTCAGGCTATGCACGACTTCATTTGCTATCAAGGCACAATCTAATATTTGTTTGCCCTTGGTAAAGGTGAATTGTGATTCACCCATGACCTCCTTCATCACTTCCCTTATTCTAGCTGATAGTATTTTTACTAGAATTTTGTATATACAACTCACCAGCGTTATTAGTCTGAAGTCCCTTAGAGGTTCTGGGCAAACCTTCTTGGGAATTAGGGCATTAATAGAGGAGTTTGCTGCCCTTGGAAACTTGCCACTCTCATAAAATTCCAGCATAAAAGCCATGATGTCTTCCTTTAAAACTAGCCAGTTTTCTTTGACAAATCTGAGATTGAAACCATCCGGTCCTGGTGCTTTATCCCCGTCGCAGCTCCATATTGCTTCCTTGACCTCCTCCTCTGAAAATTCGATCTCCAAAGACTCTGCTTTTCCACTACTGATCCTTCTCAAGCAACCTGCTGGTAACTTTAGTAATGGGCCCTCTTCCTTTGCAAAGTGTTTTTCAAAGAACTTGACCACTTCCTCCTTGATAAGCGTGGGGTCTTCCCTTTCTTCCCCATTTATTTTAATAGCTGTTAAGCTATTGATCCAGGCTCTATTGTTCATAACCATATGGAAATATCTTGAATTGCAATCTCCCATCCTTATCCAGTTACATCTGGCCTTTTGACGTGCTACTGATTCCTCCGTTTTCCTCAGTGCCCACAACTTTTCTCAGCACTGATACCATTGAAAATACACCTTCTTGTCTTCTGGTTTCAATTCTCTGGAACTTTCCAGGGCTTCTAGTTCACGCTCAGCCCTCTTCAAATCTATGGCTATGGTGTTCTGGGCGCCCATAAACTTAATCTTCAGATGTTTCTTAGCCAATCTCAGTTTCTGCAACAGGTTAGGTTTTTCCTTTTTCTTCCCTTGGTCCATGGCCTTCCATAGTTCGCTGAACCAAGGCCTAAAATCCTTCTCCTTCAGCCACCAGTTAAAACAGCGAAAGGGAGTTGGTCCCCCATCCAACCTTCTCCACCCTAAACACATAGCATCGTGATCAGAAAATGACGCATTGACCTTCCATTGTTGTATCTGTGCGAACTTACTCAGAAAATCAGCATCTATTAAGAATCTATCCAGCCTGCTTTTGACAAGTTGTTCTTGATTATTCGACCAAGTATAACCGCCTCCCCGCATTGGGATATCAACCAGCTTTGCATTATCCACAAAATCACTGAATTCCTTCATACCTCTGTCAAGGCGAGTTGTCGGCAAGCGCTCTCCTACTGATAGGATTTCATTCCAATCTCCACCAACTAACCAGCATCCCTCAATTTGTGCCTTTATTGACAACAGGTCTTGCCAAAAGTAACATCTTAAATTAACATCATTTGAACCATATGCTGTAGCAAACACGCACCTGGTTTTCTGATGTACCAACTCCCCATTGATAAAAATCCCTCTTGGATTAGAAAACGTTGCTTGAGCTACGAAGAAGCGTTTCTGCCATATTATCATCAGTCCTCCTGATGCACCATCCGAGTTAACCCATACAGCTTCAATCTCCTTGATACCCCACATTTGGATAAGCTCCCAATATCAAAAGAAGGTAATTTTGTTTCCTGCAACATTACCATGTCCGGTTGTTCAGCTCTTAGTAGCCCATTCAGTGCTCGTTTCTTGGTCTCGCTGCCTAGACCTCTTACATTTAGTGACAGTAACTTCATCTTCCTTGTATGGCGCGGATCGCAATAAACCGGATCTCTGTTATCCTTCTAAACTTCCCCTGCCTTCTGTAGTTCATTCACCTCCAAATCAATAATCTTCTTCTTCCTCCATTCCGCCATTTAGAGTGAGACCCATCTCCTTAATTGTTCTGAGTATTTCCTCCGCTTCCTTGCTCACCGCCGCATCCAACGCCGACACTTCCTTGACCTCTGCCATCCTAGGAACTCGCATCTATTTTCCAATCCCATCCGCTTGTTCTACGTTACCTTGATCTACATCTTCCTTCTTCTTTCTATTTTTCACTACTACCTTATTCTTCTTGACTCTTCTCTTTTTCTTGTTGGTGCTGTTCTTCTTCGTTCTCAAGTCCTTCAGCAATATTTGATCTTCTTCGTCTGCAAATGCCAACCTCAACGTCTCAATAGATTTCAAGACGGTGGCCTCTCTCGAGTCTACCTGTTGGACCAAAAGTGACCCAGATAGTCCATTCGGCCCATAATTTCTTTCTTCTTCCCTGTCTTCCCTGACTGATATGCTAAGAAGATGGGCCGATCCAATGGAGCCACCCTGATAACCTCTGTCGGGTTTATAACCATTCAAGATGGTTGCTTCCCCACCGTTGGGCCCGTCGATTTTGGCTTATCTTCTCCTCTCTTCATGACACGACTAGCCCTACTGTAACCTTCAACGTTTGGTTCTTCGCACCACTCTGTCACCTTTGCTGCCTCCGTACCTTCTGCTTGTCCGCCTACCTCGAAACCAGACTCATCTGTCTCAGGAACTCGAGACCTTGACCCTAGCCTGTCACTTCTCCCAACTACCCGAGACTCCTTCTTCTTGTTCATCTCTTCCTAGTAACTGTTCATCACCTTCTGCTGGGTTTTTTTCAAAAAAGTGCCAGCATTGTACTCCTGGGCATTCACGTATGGAACGGAAAGCATATTGCAAACTGGTTCCTCCGACACATAAATCTGGAAGACTTCCCCATCAATCTTGATATTAATTGAATTTGGCAGTTCAGATCTTGAGGCTTGAGTGAGAATATGAGCAACGTCCAGTCTGTTTCTACAAAGCATATCTTCATCCACAGCTACATAACTTCCCCATAAATTACCCATTAACTGGAAAAAACGTTTAGTGTAAGCATGAAGAGGCACCCCTTCCAGTCGAGTCCACCTCATGCTTCTAGGATCAACGTCCTTTGTCTTCCATGGTCTCACCGCATCAAACCAGTCACCAACCCAATCGTGCATCATTTCAAGGAAAAAAACCTTGTTGCCGGCCGTTTTGAATGCTAACAGCACCATACTGCCTCCCATTACTCTTAATTTGCAGTTGAATCTGTGCTTGTTGAACACCTCCTCCACCAATATGTTAATACAATCTGGGAGTCTGATAAATCCGACCAACGCATTGTCTAGCCATGCTTTTTCCTCCTCATCTGTTTGGAACTCTATGTTTGCCCAAGATGTATCCCGAGTTTGCTCTCCTTTTAGTTGTGCGTAGGAACAATTCACGCTCGTCGCTTTCCTTGCGTTTTCCCATACTTTCCTATCATCCTGCTGACCTGCCTTGTTCGCTTCGCTAACTCTGACTCTTCTATTGATGAGTGCTTCCTTGTAGCTTCTTCCATTTCTCCCCCTAACAGCAAACTCCTCCTGACCGAGCTTAACGTTCGCCTTTTCGTTACCAAAGCTATCTCCGCCATATTGCGCCGTCTCTACTTCGTAGTTCCTCCCTTTACTCTTTTCTTTAGCTTCACTCACTCTCACCTTGAACTCCCCAATCCACATGTCGCTAAGCTCCGCTCCGAGCCTGGTGGTGCTCATAGCCTTTTTGAACCTTACAAACCCGAATCGTTTTCCTTTCTGATTCCTTCACCGTGGTATGTAGACGTCGATGACGATGCCCATCTTTTTAAATTCTTTCCACAGATCCTTCGCTGATAGCTCGTCTGGGAAGTTAGTGAAATAATAGGATAACACAAAACTGGATTCATACCATGACCTATTTCTATAGCTAAAACCACTTCTCGGATCGACACTCCTCTGAAGAATGGTAGCTCTCTCTCTCGACCGCTCACTGTCTCTCTACCGGACTCTCTCCCCCCAGCCCATAATTCCTTTAAGTAAAACTATCTATCACATCTTTTTTCACCACCTAACAAAATTCCTTCAAGAATTTGAAGTTTATACCGTCAAGACCTGGAGCTTTATTGTCACAATATTTTGACACAGGCAGCCAAATCTCTTTCCCTGTAAAATGAGCCTCCAATGAAATTGCCTCTACCGAAGATAAATGTTTAAAACCTCCATTCAGATGGAGAAAGAAGGGGCCATTGGAAGTGGAGAAATGCTTCTTGAAATAAGATTCCACCACTGTTTTTAATCCTGCACGATCACGATGCAACACTCCATTGATTTTGAAATGAGAAACTGAGTTTATCTTGTTTCTGTTGTTAACCAAGATGTGAAAAAATCTAGAGTTACAATCGCCCAGTCTAAGCCATTTGCATCTGGACTTCTACAAAGAATTAGCTTCATCGTTCCATCTCAAATCCTTGATCTCTTATTTAACGAAAGCATAATATCTTCACGGTTGACCATCATTAGGATTTTGAACCCTCTTCTGTTCTAATTAAATATGCTTGTCTCTTTATCCTTTAAACTGGCCTGAAGCGAATCAAAGGCCCTTCCGAATTTATGCTTGAAAGCCAACTTGACATTATTAATTTTTCCAATAAAAAAAGCTAGCTGAACGAGCTCTAAAAGGTTTGGACCAAGCCAACTTTAAGCATTCCCTGCATCCATTCTTCTCAATCCACCAATAAAGAATCTAAAAGGCTTTGGGCCCCATTTCCCACCCTCCTAACCAAAATCGATGGGGTGATGGTTAGAAAAGGAAATGCGGGTACACCATTGTCTAATTAGAGGGAACTTGGAAATCTACTCCGAAAAGACTAAGAATCTGTCAAGGTGACTCATAGATAGATTCGCTTGACCATTCGACCACATCCAGTTAGATCCAACATTGGCAAATCAATCAGCTCATAGTCCTTAATAAAGCTTTGAAAAGCTTTCATCCCCGAGTGGGCATGATCTTCCCCAAGCCTTTCTTCTAAGTGAAGGATCTCGTTCAAATCTCTTCCTATTAACTATAGACCCTCTAAGCAACTCTCAGCCGCAGGACATTATTCCATAGAACTTGCCTAAGTGATAGGTCATTTGGCGCATAAATGCTCCCCAGCCAACCAGAAAAATTCTCCTTCACCAAAGCAACTTTTAAAAACACAACATGTCTGCAAATCTTGTGATCCCTAACATTGCATATGCTTTGATTCCAAATTATCATGACCTAACACAAAGTACCTTTGATGTCACTCTATAGAGCCTGCAATCCAGACCTATTCCATAACTTCTTAATCCGCCTTTTGTCGAAGGAATTAAGCTTTGTCTCTTGGAGAAAAACCATGTCTAGTTTCTCCTTCAACAAGAGCGATGACAAAGCCTTTTGCTTCCCTGCTCCTCCTAGACTGTGAACATTTAGGGAAAGAAACTTCATTATAACAGGGAAACCAAAAGCAAACCACTCAAAAAACAAAACTCACCTCGTGCCCAACTCCTTTAACTCCATCTAATAAATCCTCTCCAACAATTTGTGTTGCCTTCCTTCATACACCAGGCCCAACAAGGCAGCTTACTCCATCACTTTCTCTGATTCCAGCCTTACTTTGAACTCAATTGATTGATTTAACTCATCCTCCTTCAACCCTTCCCAAAAAGAGTCTTCCTTGTTTGTTTGTTTGCCAGATTTAACGCTTCGTCCACTGAAATGTCCACCAATCCTATTTGTGATTGCTTGCTTTTTGCCTTAAGACACCTCCTTTTAGCCTTTTTTAATTTTTTTTCCTCGATCGAACTCACCCCGTAATTGAAAAGTTAAAAATCTCTACCTCTCTAACTTGCAACTCAAACATGTCTTCAGGGTTATTCTTCACACTTCTTGAATTACGAGAAGATGCCTCCACATGGGCATCATGCAATAGGCCCGAGTTGAGATTTGACTGGGCCAGCCCTTCTAATAAAGATGAGTCCTTGGATCGGCCTGTATATCCCGCAAAGCACTAGTTGCCTATATAAAGCACTAGTTGCCTATATAAAGCACTAGTTGCCTATCGTGATTCAAATCCCGGTTAGAACCTGCCCCCTTCCTTCATTGTCGATGGCCATGCAATTAGCTCATGAACTTTCACCATTCAACATAGAAAATGAAGGGTTATCCTTCTTTTCCAACTCATCAACCGCATCGACAATTAACTCTTCATTCTCATCATTACTTCCAACATCAGAACCTCCTCCCACAGGAGAAAATGCTAGAGCGTTGCTCCCCGTTGGTTCGCAAAATAGAAGCGCATCCAGATATGCCTCTGATCCTAGCTCGGCTTTGTGAATTCTTACGTGATGGCTGAGAATTCTCGTAGGGGACAGAAAGATAATTGCAAACTGACTCATTCTTAATGGACAAGTGAAACAATTTACCACTAACATTCATGACTCTACAATTTGTACATACTCTTCACTTTATTTATATATTGGATTTTTACATATATATCATCCAACTTATACAGATCTTTGATTATGCAAGTAATGCGTTTTTGTTTTGTTAACATTTTTTTTATTTTCTTGTCTAATTGGATGAAGGTTAATTTAAGAAATTTTCTATAGATTCTATAACTATGTATCACATGATTTCTACATATTTATCACATTCTTTGCACATCAATTTGATACATATTTGTCATTCAATTTGTAAGTATCTCTTATTTTGGCAGAAGTGCATTTTGAAGTGTTCATGCTTATTTTTATGGATGAAGGCTTGAACTTGTACATGTAACTCAATATATTAGTAACAAATCTATTATCTCATTTGTACGTACTTCTAATATGTTTCCTACAAATCCCCTACTTTCCTTATACACAAGTTTTATACATATCTATTGTTTGATTTATACATATATCTAATTTCGGTAAAAATTAGAATTTGGTTCATCCATGCCTATTTTATGCTAGGAAGAATAGTATTGGCATAAATATATATAAATATAAGGGGTATGGAGTATATTAGACGTAATTATAGGTTAGTTGCTTAGATTATACACTCTGATTAGGACAATAATATATACTATAGCCATATCAAATTCTTTGTTTCATTTTAGTTTTTTTTTTACTTAAGTTTGACTTAAATTTATTTATATTATTAGCTAATATTTTTTAAAATTATATTTAGAAACTAAAAAGCTTATATTTTTTAAATATATTTTTTAAGAAAAATTTTATTAAATAATGATATAACTAAATTCAAGTTAAATTTAAGTAAAAAAAAACAAAAATATAACAAAAAAATTGAAATGGAGGAAGTATAATTTAAGCATAAATTAGACAAGTTTTTGTGTTTATAGAGTCACTAGAGTTGAGAAGTTGTTTCCCCATAACACGTTTGATTTTTTATTCTGTTTAGTTGTTTTTTTTTCCCTATTCCTTTGTCTTTATTTTTTTTTTTTTCATGTTTTTTGTTTGTATGAAAATTTTGCCCATATGATTTTGATGCATTTCATCTTTATGATCAAATCAAATTCTCAAGATTTGTGGAAATCTCAGGCAATTTTCAAATGCTTAAAGAGTATTATTTTTTATTTTGATATCCAAAATACATGGTGGAATGTTGAGACATTCAAAGATTGACCTAAAACCATAAACAGTGATAGGGACCTTGGAGTTGTGTGTTAGGGGAAAACCCTCTAATGCTTAAGTCAATGATGGCTTAAAAGAGGATAAAGTTTAGTAAAAGCTGTATGCTAGTAGGTAGAATGTACTCCAAAGTTCTCGTGCTTTCATTGTTGCATCGTTTTGTTTATCAAGGTGAACCCCTTTATTCAACATTCTTCAGAATTGTCGATCATCCATATTACAAGGTGTGTACATAGGCCTCGCCCTTCCATTGTTATTTTGGAATAAGCCTATTCCCAAAACTCTATCCATTTATTCTTAATGGGTCATTGGTCATTTAGCCAGTGATGAGGGGTGTCCTGCTTTCACACGCTCTAGGTTTGCGAGCGTTTCTATTTGGATGCTTCTTAAAGGCTATGTATGGTCCTTCCCATTTCATTTTGGGGGCACTCTTGCTTAAATTTCAATTTTCCTATTTTCATACACTCCACATCCCTATTCATGGTGTATCCTTGAGGGCACTCCAGCCCGAGTCTAGGTCTTTTATGTAAAGACTTTCTGCTTCTTTACCATGTTGAAGGTCTTCCCCCAGATGGTTCATCCATGAGTGGCAATGTTTCAATCCCTTTCTAGAGTACCTCTTGACTGTAGGAGGCCAATAGAAGGAGCTTTCCATAGTTTGCTGGTGCCTCAACAATGCTTTTGGATGGGGAATCTTCCTCTAGGTCCTGAGCATAGGGCACCTTTTGGACTTATAAAACATTACAATATTCTAAAAAATGTTAGTTTAGATCAAAATTTAACTGTTCTCAAAACATCAACCTAATATTGGTATTTTGCATTAGAACTCCTGTCATGTAGGAAAATGAACATTATGTGGAGCGTGCTAATAAGGACTAGGCAATAATATGTAGCTTATTGGATTTGGTCACTTCTACCTCACAAACCAATCAATCTTGGCCTCCAGAATCCACTTCTCTTCGTCTTCCTTGTGACCATGATGACAGGATGACCATCATAGCCAATAGGTGAGACAAAGGTTCATGGGGTGATTGTGTTGTCCACTTCTTGGCCACCATGATGGATGCCTCTTCAAAAAGGTGAAATGATGACTTCTAGAGAAATTATACTATTTGTCGTAATTCCAGTGAAGGTTACTAGGGATATGATATCATTTCTTATAGTGATATTAGTGTTGCTTCGCTCTAAGTGGTGTGGACTAATATAGGCTATCCATACTCATTTCTTTCAAGAAAATACTATAAGTTCTCCAAAATGTCTTCTATTCATGCTTAGGGCTTAATGTTCATCACATTGTTTATTTCTTGAGGTTTCTCCATCCATGGTGCACAAAGAAGGCATACATGTATATAATGTAAGTGCGCATACTATGATACCTTCTTTAGAGGGTTTGCTGCTGCCTTAGTGCTTTGACTGGGAGTTAATGTCGTGCCTTCTATTTTGGTCCTAGGGTTGAATGCCAATGCCTTTGGTTCCTTCCCCTCATGTTGATGTTGCCCCTGGAGGTTCACCACTTGGTGCTTTAACATTTCTGGGACCTCAAAGGCTCACGAAATTAGATATCTAGGTTAATTCATTTGGCAAGAAAAATCTTCGTGTTCCTCTAAAGGCTCGTAAAGGTCAACATCAACAAGAGGACTATGTTGTAGGCCGAGGGGAGGGGACATCCATTACTCGGAACTCTGTAGTCTGGGAATGAGACTCCTCTCCTTTGGCCCCTAGGTCGACTCTCGCTAATATCAGGGCAGTCAAATAGTCCCCAAGGTTAGAAGCTTATCCTTTCCCATGCCATAAGTGAGTCCTTAAATTGGAGTGGGAGGATCTGTTGATGTTAGGGGCTCTAGGGCATTGTTGAAAATTAAATTGACATTGGCCATCTTTCCACAGACTTTCCACGCACTATAGATAACAATCCTAGAAGAGATCAGTAGTGGGTCCGTATGTGGGACCAGGTTGTAAGATTCGCCTTCCTTTTCAATCGTTCTTCCTGGTCCAATACCTTGACATAAGCAACCTCACGCTTTTTCCTCGTGTAGCTGACTAAGCTTTAAGGTATTATGATCATCTTGTTGACCTTAGTAGGTAAGTCATACTCCTAGTCCCTCATTCATGGGGACCTTTGTCAGCGTGTTCTTTTTCCCCAGTGATCCTCATCCTAGACCTTCCGTTTGGGCTCTTATGCCCCTTTTTCTGAGGGGAGACATTCTAAACAGACTCCTGTAGTTTGCCTTCCAATACTAGTTCTTCTATGAACACCTTAAGCTCTCTGAAGGTCTTCATATCATAACCATAATTCTTGTGATACATGCAGTATTTCTTCTTATCTTTCAGGAATGTGTTTATTAGTCAGAGCCACTTGGTAACCATGTTTCTGCCTTAAGAGCATAAAGGATGTTCGCCCTAGTATCCTAGAGGGCATTTAGACTAGGCTTAGTGTCATCTTATTCATGTCAACCTTTCTCTATCTCATTTTGCTCATCATGAACATTGACATCATTTAGTTGGATATAAATATATGCTTGATTATAGAATTCCTCCATGCCCTAGGCAGGGTTCTATAAAGATCCATAGAATTAGGGTTCTACAAAGATCCGGAGAATTATGAATTCAAAAGGATGCCCTTGGATAAAGCTAGCAATTTGACAGTCGAAGAAAGATCAAGAATCTGTAGGGCTTCTGAATTGAATCTCCTTAAATATTCCCAAAAGGGTTCATTCTTCTCTAGCTCAATGCCTAGGAGTTTGTTTACAATCTTCTTTAAGAGGCAACTCCCCATAAATCATTATAGAAACTCTTGTGAGAACTTTTCAAAGGAAGGGAAATCTATCGCTCTTCGATGTCCTGGACCAAGTTAACACCACCCCTAAGAGCATAAAGTTAAATGCCCTACACATAATGGCATTGTTGACCCTTTCCAAGTTCATCGTCATGGTACATCTGTGAAGGTGGTTGACTGGATCTGTCAGTTCAGCATACAAATCCACCTTTAGCATCTAAAAGCCTTGGGGTCTGGTGCGTTCTGGATTTCATCCATAAAAGGCTAAAAGTGCATATAGCTAATGTCCAACAATGATTCCTTTGAGGCCTTGTGTTCTTCCTTTGAGCACTCATACTTTTGTCATTCTTTTATTAGGTCTTGCCTTTAGAGGATAGTGTTTATGTTGTTGACCTCCAATTCTTCCTGGATTTTTCTCCTCCGCTAATCATTTGGCTGGTCTACTGCCCCTTTGGACATGAAGGTTTGTCTAGCCATATCCATGTATTGGCTCTGAACCTTTTCTTTTAGTATATAGATGAAAGCCCTCCGAATTTCTTAGCCCAATTATTCCTACAGGCCCTCAAGAAAAGAATGTTTTAGAGCATTGAACTAGTCATTAGCCATAGCCATAAGGGCTTTCCCTCATCTTGGGTCTTATGGCAAGGGAGGTAGATTTGCCCTTTGACCTTTGGGATGCTCGTAATCTACAATGGATATTCTTTCTGCCCCTATAAAGGCATCGACTTTGACTCTTCTCGGCCAGTTTCATTGTTTAGGCTAGATCTATTCATTTTAAGGATATTAGGTATTCTCCTAAATGCTAAGGTGATACCAAAAATACACTAGGGGATACTCGAGACCCTTAAAGATGGATGGACTTGAAATAAAAATAAAAAGGTTAGGGACCCCAAAGTTGGGTGTCTGGGGAAGACCTTACGATGCTTGAGTAAAAGATGGCTCAAGAGAAGAGAAAACTTAGTGAGAGCTGTAGGCTAGTAGATAGAACGTACCTTGTCTGCTCCTTAAGGAGACCTCTTATAAGGGGATGAGGGGAATGCTCCCATTATGTGATCACCTTTATGATTATGGGGATCTCTGTGAACGTACGTCTTCCATAGTTAGCAATTTACCCATTAACTCCCTATTCCACTAGCAATGATCTAATAGGCTTCATCAAGCAGTGACTCATGAGTGAGTCTTCAATGAACTGTCCAACTAGTGGGCCAGGGTCCAAGCATAGGATGAATCTCGTAAGGTTCCAATATGTCTTCAGTGGGCCCCTGACAAGTCAATTGAACCTTAGTGGGGTATCATGTTCTTTTAAGCAAGATATTATTTCCTTCATTTTATGTGTTTTAGTTTTATTTTTATTGGTTTGTAATCATTCTTAAGCATCCTTGTTGTTCTTTTGTCTAATTTTGTCCTTTTTTTTTAATGTGTTTTAGTTGTTATTCTACTCATTTTTTGTGATTTCTTGTGTCGTAGTTGTTTTTTTTTTACATTTTTAATGCATTTTTTTTGCTCATTTTAACTCCTTTTTGTGTTTAAGTTATTCTTTTGTGCATTTTTGTTACTTTTATATGTTTTAGTTGTTCAAAGCAAGAAGATACATATAAAAGAATAAATATAACTGTAGAGAAAAAAATAAAGATGTAGAAAGAAAACAATAACAATATGCCTAAGAATAGGGAACAAATAAAGGAGAACTGGAAGATATATTTAAGGAATAAATATAAATTAAAACAACAAAAATATGTGAACCATAAGAATACATTGGAGAATAAAAGCAATCAAATAAAAGAATATTATGAAACATCAAATGAACATAATGGAACAAAATTGAAACAAAATTATATGGAATACCATCAAAATTCAAAAGAACATCTAAATGTTTAAATGACATCAAAATGCATAAAAATAAAATATTTTTTAAGATACCATCTATTTTAGATTCTGTCTTAAAGATGGAGTAATTGATTTTTCTGAATTTTTATGAAGCAAGTGTTGAAAAAATAAATATTAATAAAAATTGCTAACATTTTACAAAAAGTGTTGTAAAATATTTTTAAAGTTTTCTGAAGTGTGTTATATATTTTAGTTGCAGAACACGTTAGTTAACAAATAATCACTATAGATAAAATTTGATACTTTTAGTTACTTTTTCAAAAACCTTTCCCTTGACTACATCCATAATCCTTCATGGAAAATAATGTATTGCACACATGATCTTATTAAAAAAAAAGATTTTGAGACATATAAAAACCTATGGTAATGTTCATAATCAATATATAAGCATTTTAATTACTTTGTTTGCTCCACCATAATTTAATGTGTTTATAATGTCTTAGGAATTAATAATATTTATATTGAGATTACATACATTCTTTCTCACGTCTTCCATTCTTAACTTGTGGTGAATTTGCAGGCTTATTTTACACAGATATTGAACAGAAATCTAGAAGACATTACAAAGTTCAAATGTCTCAAGCGTTTGCATTTTTCCTCGTTTGACAATTTGAAATACCTTTTCAACCACTCCGTGGCATTCAACCTTATTATGCTAGAAGCTTTATGTGTAGAAAGGTGTAAAATGATGAAAGAGATCATCACAGAGGATATAACAACACCGAATCAGAATGAGACAATTATATTCCCTTGTTTAAACGAACTTCATATATGGGACTGTCCCAACTTGATCAACCTTTGTGCAGGAAAGCAAGCTCTTGAGTTCCCATCATTATGCAAACTTACAATAGGCAACTGCCCGAATGTTCTATCATTTTACTCCACTTCTACTGAGGGGGTAGGAGGACCATCTAACTACACAAGCCCATCCTTCTTCAATGAAAAGGTTGGTGAATTGGTAGTTAATTGTTTGTTTTTCGAAGGTTGGTGATAGAATTTTGTTTGTTGAAAAGCAAGTTTCAAATGAACCCTCCATATAGCTAGTGGCTATAAAATTATATAGATTATGTCCTTACACCATGTTAGGATCTGCAAAGCTATCATCTACGCTCATTAATTGATTGTTATTTTTACCAAATTTGGATTGAAGCAATTATATTATACGTACTGATGCTTCTTTGAATAGTACTTTTCATTTAATGTGTAACACGAATATAATCTTGCAGGTTGCACTCCCTAGTTTGTTCAGCTTGGAAATCACAGATTGTGATAATATAGTGACAATTTTTTCATCCAACATAGTGCATAGATTCTTAGGAATTTGGAAACTTGAAATAGGAAATTGTGCTGCACTAGAAATGGTATATAAAATGCAAGGGTTATCTGCCAAAGAACATTCTGCCAATGGAGTTGCTCAATTAAGGTACTTGACCATTAGAGATCTACCAAAGCTAAGGTGCATATGGAGTGAAGATCCTCAAGGAGTTGCCTTCCAGAATTTGTCTGAAGTGTTCGCATGGAAATGTGAAAACTTGAGCTACCTGTTTCCACCCTCAGTTGCCCAAGGCCTTTCCCAACTCAAAAAAATCAAGATATGCCATTGTGGGGTTGAGGAAGTTGTTGCAGTGGATAAGGATGAACAAAAAGTCATGAGGTTTGCATTTCCTGAATTAAGTTCGTTCATTCTTCTGGCGTTACCAAAACTGAAATTCTTCTATGTGGGACAACATACCATAGAGTGGCCCATGTTAGAGTGGCCCATGTTAGAGTTTGCCCAGTCTGATGATATTGAAGGACTCAGTAAAGTGCTAACTAATATTCCAATGCAGCATATTGACCGCGATACTGATTTCCAGGAATTAAAGTGGATGTGAGGACCGGTACTGCTTATAGCAGTAATTAGTTTCTAATTCAAAGAGTTGATGGTTTTCTTTTCTACAGGTTGAGAGGTTCGAAGCTTATGTCTTTCTCCAAGGCTAATAATAAACTTTTTGTATGGAAGCCTATTTTTCAAATTCCCTTAATTTGTTTGAAATACATTCTTCAGATTGGTGTTACGTTGGATCTGAGTTGCTTCATTTAATGTTACCCTAGAATTGTAGTTTGAGTTTTGATTATAATGGCTCATGTACCTTAACCAAGACATTATAGGATTGATCTAATGGTTTATATATCTAAAAGACTACTGGAGAATCTCAGCCCAACAATTAAAAGAGATTAGTTGTCACCTGTCAAGATGTGATACTGCAGGTGCACCCAAAGATCAATTGAACATATTATGTGGGGTTGATATCAAGCTCAAAGAGGTATAAGTCCACCTACGCCCTGTGTGATTGTCATATTTTACATTTTTCTTCTATTTTTTTTAGATGAGGTTTACTTGTCCTTTTGACAAATTAATTGATAAATCATACTTGGAAATATCGGCAAGTTTTAATAAATTTTTAATTTTTTCACATGCTTTGCTATGCTTGTGAAGGGTCTAGTTGGTTTTAGGATAATTAAGCAAATAATTAGGAAATAGTTGAACAGTAGTTTTATAATTTTGGAGGACAAGGAAATAGTATCTTAATCCTATAGACCAGATTAATTCCTATTCATTATTTGTGGTTGCTGTTGGCGTAAAATTATTTTTGTACACCTAATGGCCATATGGGACTTTGAACCTTCAATCTTCATATCTTAACTAAGATTTTACATCAGTTGAGCTGCCAAAAAAAACAAAATAATTAAAAGGAGTTGTCCCATAGAATAGACAATAGCTGAAAGGGCATAACTCTTTACCTTTTAGAAATTTGAAAATTGTAAAATATTTCAGCATAAAAGGTTGTTTGTTGATAAAAATCAAGTCACTAACACCTAGTCAATAAATTTTAGTGATAGATTACGTGGCGGAAGAGAGCCCTATTACCCTGATTTGCTGACACTGGTAGGCTCTTAGGTTACAATTGACTAGTTATTACTTGTGAAGCATCTTAAATTATTACGTGCAATAGTTACTTAATCTACCTTGCATAGAAAATATACAAGCATCATTCTGGCTATGCAATAACAATTAAATAAAAATAATATTGAAAATAGTGCCATGATAATTAATGAAAACACAATTCAAAATAAGCCAAGATGTAAAACATTAGTTGTTTTAACTTTAAGTAACAACTATATGTATACATCTCAAACTTATAAGCACCTAAATATAACCCTAGTGTTATACACACTAATAGACACTAGTAGAGGTAACACTTAGTATGAAAAATGTCATTCATACAATAGTGACAACAATATCTACTAAGATCCACCCGAGCAACCTAGCTTCAAGTGACAAGCTTCACTTTCCTTATGCATACTTTGTTTTAGTCAATACTAACTTATATTATAAGCAATCATTTACCAAATGATTCATACTTAGAGAGTACCTTTAAACAAATAAAACTTAGCACTAACAGTCTGCCCTCACCAATTGTTAGGCCCAACTAGTATCCTAAATACCTATACAACACTTAAGGGATGAGTACTTGAAAGTACTAAATAAGGGATTTGGCACCTACAAGTAAAAAATATGCATACATGAAAGCAACACACACACACACATTTACACACACACACACATACACACACACACACAAACCAAGCAATCAAACAATACAACAAATAATAAGCACAAACAATTAACAAACAACAACAATAATGCAATGTAATGTATGGATGGATGAGTGAATAAACATGTTCATGCACTTATGACTTCCTTACGCCAGAAGGTGTTCTTAATTGCCTTAAGCTCATACAGCTAAGGTACTTGGATACTAGCCCTTGTATCCGATGCTAGCACTTGATTAAACCCTAAGAAGTCCTCCTTACAAGCGACTTAAGTAAGTTGTTGCTAACTTAACCTTGCCCGCTCATCATTTACTCAACTCTTACCTGTAACTTCTCCTTACTTGTTGTGCCTGGTAATTGAACTTAATTGCCAAACTTTGCCAAGTTCCCCTGAACTCGACTCGAGCAACTTAGTGTATTCACTTAACAAGTCCATCGACTTGGTTGGGACCTCTTGGACACCACTCGATGCTTGGAGGTACTTGGCCTTTACCCTTGGATTATCAAGGATCCCGGACCTTTCTTGGGTCCCTCTCTAATACCAAAGGATCAGAACTTCACCCATTGATCATGGGAAGACTCATACAATACTAGGTGCCTCCTTAGTACCCTATTTGTGACTTAAGGTACCTCACTTATCCACTTTTCCTTAACCCTCTCAACTACTCACTTATGACCCACTTATTGATGCATAATTATATCTTAAGAGCACTTTTGAGCCATGTTAGGATGGAACTTAAGCCTTTGAAATTCATTTGGGACATTTAGAAATAAGGTTGGCACAATTCAAACACAATGTTATAGCATTGCATATTGTGGTACGACAACATCATAATTTTATGGAAGTTGCTAGAAATGATGCGATAGTACCAGCATAGTTTGTGCAATTGCATTGCACATTTTAGGCAGCCTGTTCTTCCTCTTGAGCTCGATGCGATCATATCAAATGATCAATGCAACCACATTAACCCCTAGAGCTACATTTCTTTGCCCCTTTCTCGACTAAGCTTGTTCCAAATCTTACCTAAACAAATTCCAATCATTTTTTTGGCTTATTCCAACTCACTCTTAAGTGTTCTAAAATTGCTTATGCATCATTTAATCATACCATAACATAAATCCCTTACCTCAAATTAAGAATTTCCCAAATCAAGCAATTATTCACTTCAAGCTCAACCTAGCTGCAATGGAGTTTCTTTGAGTTCCAAGCTTGAATTCAACCAAATTGGACACCAAGGGCACGAAATTAAAACCAGTTCTAACCATTTAACAAGCTTAGAACTAACCCCAAAGGATCAAAGATGCTCACCTTAAGGTTTGAACCAAAAACTTGTAAGAACAACTTTAAATGCACCAAAGATGAGCTAAGAGCTTGTTGAGATGGCTTTGGGACATTCGATTTTCATGAAATTTTGGGTGATTTAGGAGGTTTGGAGATGGAGATCTATGGAGGAGAAGCAGCCACAAATTTTTCAAATGAAGGAGATGATGAATAGTGTCATCCTCCCTCCTAAAAATATCTCAACTACTCCACTTAGGCCATTTCTCCTCTACTTGACACTTTGGCCTTCAAACTTAGTTTCAATTCACTCAGGTCACTTAAACTCTTCCTACACCATCACTCATTGGTCCCATAAAAAGGTTTTTCATACTCACACGCTTTGTCCATATGCCACTTAAGCCATTATAACACATAATAACTCAAGTTCTCACTTAGTGCATTTTTCACCCTTAACTTGCACTTTTGGTTCAAGTGACTAGAAACACTTATGGTTTTAACATATTTATCTCAAAACACTTACATGAACCAAATTATGGTCATGCCACTGATTTGGGCCCAAATTACCATTTTCCCTTTTTGCCCTTTAGGTGCCAATTACACTTTGGAACTCAACTTAACCTTACTTAGTTTGCCTTTCTCGCATAATAAAACTTATTTAAGGAAAAATAACTTGGGATTTACTTACCTTGGCTTCGAACTATGGGAAGTACTTGGAGAGTGTCATAATATGTGAACCTTAGGTAATCCGTCGCTAAAGACAAAAAGAAAAATATTTGCGACAAGTTTGTCTTCTACAGGTGATGTTCTGCTTTCTGTTAACAGTTGGTTGCAGATTGACACATTATTCTTTTTACTTTTATCTCTAAATTATGTGAAGATTATAATTATCATAAAACTACTTGTCACAATATCATCGGATAATAAATTTGTTGATTGACTCTTAATGTTTTTGCTATGATTCTTTGTTGCAATGAATAAAATCATTATAGGCTGTTGTCACATTTGCCCTTATCTCCTATAATGCTGGAAAATAACAGCTGAAGTGTATAGATTTTTCTTCAACTTTCTAGTAATAAGTAACTAGGCATATCTAATTTATTTTAGGTAGATATAAAATAAAGTGCATTGAATGGGACATTAATCTTAAACTATATAATTCTGAGGCTTATGATGCCATGTGATATTTTCATTTTTTAATAAAGAAGTAAAAAAGTATTCTTGTATGAAATTTCCATTTACAATTCTAAGCACCTTAGTTTTATAGCAGCAAAACATCTTTTCAAGGAACAATTTAGGGAGTTGTACATAGAAGATGTAAATGGATACAAAAGAAAAAGGGAAATGAAATTTCAACAACTACACTTTATTTTTTTTTATAGAAAAGGTGCTTCATTAAATTAAACTAGAACATGCAATAACCAATCTAGGATAGGAGCCTCTTAACTAACTCAACCTATAGAGTAAAGCACCCTTCTAACTAGGATATAAACTAGTCCATTTGCAGAACATCTAATAAAAGAAAAAGAGCAAGCATAAAATAGACTTCCTAAGACTTGAGGTTCGTCCATGATTGTTCCAACATAAAATAGCAAGGTGGCATCCCATTCTAAATTTAGTTAACTAGTTGTAAAGATTTGGACTTAACCACTATTGAATCCAAACCATGCCTCCTTGCTTCTTTCACACCTTATAAGATTGCCAAAGCTTCAAGGTAATTGGCATCACTACCATCATATCAATTTCCACAAGAGATGGTGAACCTAATTAACTCCCATTGACCATCCTAATAAATGACTCCCATTCCTGCACGATGCACTTTTTTTTCAAAGTTGCCTCCACATTGATCTTGAATGCCTCTTCTTGTGGCAGCCACCACAGTTATGGTACTGAATGAGAGCCATTAAGTTTATCATCCAATCTTTTACTAATCTTGGGCCAACTATTTATCCAAGTTGTAGCCAACGTAGCCAACTTGTGTGGAGTTCGAGACACTATCTCATGCACCACTTTATTTATGTTTGACCATATAAACCAGTTGTTGTAAAACAAAATCTTTAAATTTTTAAACCCTCAATTCACCTACAAGTTTATGATCCATTGTGTGCAAGTGGTGAATTTGAATGTCACCCTAAGAGATAGTTTTTATTCTAAATTAAACAACAAGTATCAACAACTCAATAAACTAAACTAAAATTGGGAACAAGTGATGTGAATTTTAGGTTGTTATGGAAAATATTGAAGAAGAAAATGTGAAAGAAAAATGCAATGGGAATGAGAAAGCAACTAACTAGACCTAACTTAGATTGGACTAACTTTTGAACTAAGCAGTATCGTAAGATGGTAAACTCAACATTGCTATCCCACCACACTTATGGTACTGAACGAAAGTCATTAAGTTTGTCATCCAATCTTTTACTAATCTTGCGCCAAGTATTTATCCAAGTTGTAGCCGACATAGCCAACTTGTGTGGACTTCGAGACATTATCTCATGCACCACTTTGTTTCTATTTGACCATATAAACCAGTTGTTGTGAAACATTTAAATTTTTAAACCCTCAATTCACCTACAAGTGTACGGTCCATTGTGTGCAAGTGGTGAATTTGAGTGTCATCCTAAGAGATAGTTTTGATTCTAAATCAAATAACAAGTATCAACAACTCAATAAACTAAACTAAAATTGGGAACAAGTGATGTGAATTTTAGGTTGTTATGGAAAAGATTAAAGAAGTAAATGTGAAAGCAAAATGCAATGGGAATGAGAATGCAACTACACTAACTAGAGCTAACTTAGATTGGACTAACTTTTGAACTAAGTAGTACCCTAAGATGGTACAACTCAACATTGCTATATAAGTTAAATTGTGGAGTTATGGTTGTCACTACTTAGAATGGTGTAGGGACTCTAATTTCAATGCCTATTTTTCTCAAGATTAAGATTTTCTCACCTATAATTTAGTTATGAGTTTCCTCAAGATCACATGATAAATTAAGGTGGATTAAAACCTAACATTTAAACAACACTTAATACGTAGCTTGTTTGTCTCTAAATGAAAGAGGAACCTCCCGCTTTTTCTTTTTTCAAATTTCAAATTTCAAATCTCTAAAGACTCTTGATAACTTTCTTCCGATGGCTAAAATTATCATCTCACCGGTTCCCCAGACATGAAATCATCTGCTATGACTAAATCTTTTTAGGAAAAGAGGTAGAATTTAACTTTGTTGATAGGAAATGGTTTGGGCTCATGGTATAACATGAAAATTTTGGGTATATGTTGTAATTTCTGAATCCAGTAAATGATTCAGATCTATTGTGATGTTAGAGGTCAATGAGATATTCGTTGGTGGATAATGATTTGGAAAGGTTTTGGTTTGAGAAAGGAAAATCTTTATGGAAGAGGCATCATGTTTTGAATGGCAAAATTGTGGAATTTTTATTGGATTGTAATGTAGCTAGGCATTTTTTATAGTTAACTGTGAGTTCAGGTGGAAGGCAGAGAAAAGTCTTATTCCCAAATGATTGGAAGCGCGGGTAAGTGGTGGGATTTTAGTTCTACACTATGTGAATTTGCTCAATGATTCTGTGGAACTATAATGCTGCTAATAAATGGGGTAAATGATGATAATAAAGCAATTGATTTAAATTGGTCTCTTGTCCTTGTTTTCAGAGCTTACTTAAGATTTTTATCTTTGTGATTAGTGATTTGTGTGAGCCATTTGGAATAATGGCTCTTACTTTGATTCAAAGGTGAATCAATGATTATAGAGTTTTATTTGCATTTATGAAATGCAAATAATACTTGCAACTTTTACCAACATGTTCCTAGGCTATGTTTTTTTCCCTACATTTCCTGAATAGTTGCTAAAGATGTCCATCATTTTAAAACGCCAATGAAGGTCCTAAAAAATGTCGCCTATGATCCCTTTTTGTTGTATTGATCATGTTGAACTTAAGGCTTGGTTGCTGATAAAAAAGAGCAAATGAGACACAGATTTAACAGTATGCCAAAAATACATTCTCAACTCTCTCACAAATCATTTATATAACATTTACAGATCTTACAAAATGCCTCAGGAGGTATGGATTGCTTTAGAATCTAAGTACATGCATGTCAAGACAGGTATTGATCAATTCCTAGCCCTTAAATACTTTGAGTTCAAGTTTACTAACAACATACCAATAATGGATCTAGTTTGGCAACTGGAAATTCTAATCTCTCAAATGAGTGAATTATAGATAACAGTTTTTATGCTATTAAAGTCAAGGGTAATCCTTTTAAAATTGCCACCAACTTAAAATGATCATAGGAAAAAGATTATACATTTATCTAAAAGTTATTCAATAGAATGGTTTGTCACTTATTTACAAATTAAGTGTGAAAATCATGCTAGAGATGAGTCTTACTTTGATTCAACGGTGAATCATGTTTTTTGCAGGAACTTCCAATAATCCTCAAACATCCAAAGGTTCCAAACTTAACTGTAAGCTAAAGGCCATTGACCAGAAATTTATGAAGCCATTTCTCAAAAGAAATTGACTATGCTTCCATTATGGAAAGAAGTCACTAAATCAAAGAATGTTGGCATAGGAATGACAAGAAGAATGGAGCCATTTCAAGCAATTTGAACAAAGCGAATGTCATTAAAGTGGAAAATAAAAAGCTTATAGCCATGGTCTTTAATGATATGGAAGTCGATATGATTGCTGAATTACGTATGGTGACATAGCCCCTTATGAGCCTTCCTAGGAAGCCTATGGGAACTTCTCCCACACTAGTAACAATTGGCTAATTGATTACATAAACACTAGTTACAACTTTTATGCTTTTAGTTAATTAATTCTACTATGTAACCATGCATGAATAATGCTTTGACTTATGTAACAAAACATGTTATAAAGCATAAACAACATAGCCTGGGATTTCTACTAAAATCCGAGTTTCAAAGCAGTGAAAGCATAAAAAATAACTGTGGAATTAACTACACATAATCAACCGTGTGCAAGCATCCATACAAAAGTAGACTATGCTAGCACCTTAGAGTGACTCTAGAGTACACTACTCAACATGAACATGGTGGCAACTAGTATATGAAAACTATACACTAAAATATACTACTAAGATCTTTAACGAATCTCCCACCTTAGAACAAACTCTCAGTGGCAAGCTCCTTAAGCCCTTTCTTGTGCTTCTCTAGCCTCTGCGGGCCAAATAAGTAGTTGTAGTTAGTACAAAAACGCAACCAAAAAGTTAACCATAAAACAAGAATGCAAGATTCAAATAAATCATATACCTGCTCCGGAGCTCAGCTTAACAACCTTCAATGGTTGTTGACTCAACGACACCCAAAATTGCACAATAAAAGCTAAGGGAGTAAGAATCAAAGCTTCTTAGTAAGGGATCTTTCAACCAGTAAGAAAAATATTGAGGACACACATATATACAATATATATGAATTCTACTGCGTACGCTTGCAATCTGAGGGCTAACATATGCATATATATTTGGGTCCCTTGAGACCCTTTCTCAACCTAGTCCTCGCATGGACATCATCCCGTGCTTAGCAAGCTTTGGCCCCTAACTAGCTCCTAGCAAGCTTAGCTTACTAACGTCCTAGTGAGCTAAGCTCACTAAATAACCTTCCCTTAATTGTTGTATAGATGAACATGGTGGATGTTCTTTGCTTAAGTTCCAAGGAACTCACACTGTGTACTAGGCTCCCACATAGTGCCTTGATCCAATGGCTCACCTAGGCCGCCACGGCACTAAGCCACCACCCAATTAAGCGCACTAGGCTCCCACTTGGTGTCTTGAGCTAATAAGCTCACATAGACTACCAAGGTACTAAGTCTTACAGTTTAACCTACAAAGGATTCACTAAGCTTTCACTTGTGCCTCAAGTTACATCTTGGCTAGACCATAAGTGCACTAAGCCTTCATCCATGGTGCTATACTAACCATCATTATTTGGTTCACCCCAGTGGACTAGCAATGACCATGGTTGGACTTAGTCACTAGGTTCTTTGGAACCCACCTAGGTGCCCTAAGGTTCTTGCATCAAAGCCTTAAATCCGAAGGCCTAACTAGGCTTTCGATGGTACTAAACCTTGCACCCAACTAATGGTGCTCTATTTGTGGCCAAACATGCCTTCACTTTGAACTAAAGTACATCTTAACCTGGGTAATTCCAAGCTTGGTGAGGGCATGGACATGATAGGGCTCTCTCTTAGCTTCACGTGGAATCTAGACTTGCCTTAGTTGAATACCCGAGTGAAAAGTTATGATGAAAATACTATCACGTGTCAAAGCTGTTGGTGATGCATTGCCGATGAATGAAGATGTGTCTCCACAATACAAAACTTACATGGTTTTTTCATGAAAAGCTTGGTGATGCATCGCCAACCCTTGGCGACGTGTCCGCAACTGTTTTATGCCCAAAAATTTCATATTTCACACCATAGCCCCTTTGGGGCCTTCTAAGGCCTTCCAATGGCCCTAAGGATGTCTTCAAGTGCCTCCAATCTGCATGTATACATGCACTAGGCCACAATGCACCATTTAAACCAATCTTATAGTTTCCATAAACACCACACAAATCATCAAAACCTAACTAATCCACCAAGTTCATCATCATCCACCAACTAACACCATTCTTAGAATTACTTAAATTCTACCACAAACAATCTATGAATGGCAAAAAATATGCATAAATCATACATCCCTTACTTCATTTGCACAAGAATTAGCAAACACCAAGCACCATAAGCTTCAAACTTCAAGCATAAAGGCTCCACTAAGGTTTCCTAGGTTCTAAAGCACAAACACGGTTCATGACACTAAATTAACACATTCCAAGCAAACCCAAGGTCCCATAAGCTAAAGAAACAAAAAAAACATCAAGGAAAGCTAGTGACCTCACGTACAAACCCTGCCTATGGTGGAGAAACATCCCAACAAGCTTTAAAACACTAAAACAAGTGCAAAGCAAGCTTTCTCTTCAGGGGCACTAAGAAAGCTTCCAATTTTTACCAAAAAATCATGATTTAGAGAAGAATTGAGCAAGAAATTGAGGGTGCTAGAGAGGGCTATGAAAATGAAGTGGAAGGGATGAAGGAATAGTGCCAAAACCTTTTCATCCACAAGTTTTTAAATATTAAAAGTCTTCCATCCCCAAACTTTTTAAATTTTTGCAAAAGAACCCCTTCCGCAAATAGTAATCAATGGTTTAACACTTAATCAAATATTGATCAACTTGGGTTTTGGTTTTAATAAAATACCATTTTTATTCCTGGGACTCATCCCGACACTCTGAGGTCCAAAAATGACCATGTTGCCCCCAGACAAACCTAGTGCCATAAACCACTCAGAACTTACTAAATCTTTAATAATTTACTTGATTTTGCTAATTCTTAATTAAGGCATTTTAGCTAAGGGTTTATGACTTACCTTGCTTACAGAGCATTCTGCTATGAGGGCTATATCATATGTCTTTAGTGACCAAATTAAAGGGCTGGTAGATCAATTCTAGCACAACAATTCATGTTTTCAATAATAGAGAAATGTTCAAGTCCTATGCAGAAGTGAAGGAACAAATCATACATTAGCAAAGGTTTTGGGCAAAGGAAGTATGGGCCTATTGTTTAACTTCTGGACTGAAACTAACTCTAATAAATGTGTTCTATGTACTAGATTTTAAAAAAAATCTGGTTTATGCCAATTCACTGTGTAAGATGCGACTTAAAGTTGTGCTAGAATCTAATAAGGTTGTAATTTCTACGGGATGAGTGTTTATAGGAAAAAGGATACTTTTGTGATGGTATGTTTGAGCATTCTATTAATGAAATAAATGTTGTTGCTTATGTTTTTTAGTTTTCTTCTTTATGGCATGCTAGATTAGGACATTTAGGTTTTTGTGCAATGAATTTTATGTGTAAACATGACTACATTTCATATAAAGAAGATCATGAGCAAAAATGTGAAATCTGTGTCCAATCTAAAATGACAATGAAGCATTTTCCCAAGGTTGAAAGAATTTTTGAATTACTTGAATTATTACATTCGTATATATGTGAACTAAATGGGCACTTGACTAGAAGTGGTAAAAGGTATTTCATAATCTTTATCGATGGCCACTTTAGATGCAATTATGTGTATTTAATGCAAACCAAGGATGAGGCATTTGAGTAGTTTAAAGAATACAAGATGATTGTGGAGAATAAAAAACAACATAGAATCAAGGTTCTTCAGAGTGATAGAAGAGGAAAACATTTTTCTGACTCTTTCAGTACATGTTGTGAAGAACAAGGAATAATACATCAAAGAACAACACCTTACACTACACAATAAAATGGTATCAAAGAAAGGAAAATTTTGTCACTAGTAGATATGGTTAATTTCATGTTAACAAATACTCGATTGTCATATGGAAAGAGGCTTTACTCGTAGTCTGTCATATTTATGATAGAGTTTCTTTTAATAAATTTTGTATGTCACCTTATGAACATTGGAATAATGGAAGGAAACATAATCTTTTTTATTTCAAAGTCTGGGGAGTGTCTAGAATTTTTCAAAACTCCAGAATCTTATGAAACAAAACTAGGTCCTAGAGGAATTAAAAGTATATTTGTTGATTATGCTTAAAATTCCAAAGCTTATAGATTGCTAGATATAAAGTAAAATGTTATTGTTGAATTTGTACATGTTGAATTTTTTTAGCACAAGTTTATCCAAGATTCTGTTAATGATAATGACAAAAGAACACATATTGAAATTGGTGGGGATATGGGGGTCAGTGAGAAATGAAAGGTGGACTATAGAAAAAGTGAATCAAGTGCACCAAGGAAGAGCCAAAGTGTTAAGCTTTAAAACACTTTGATTTAGATTTTATTTCACTGAAATCTAAAATGTTTTTAGTGTAATGAGATAAAAATAAAGTTTTACATAAAATGCCCTTTATTTTAAGTTTGGATGAAGATCCTTGAACTTTTAAAAAAGCTATGACTCCTAGAGATGCAGTTTTCTTGAAAAAAGCTTTCAATGATGAAATGGATTCCGTTGTGTCCAATGATACTTGGGTTTTGGTTTATCTTCCTTTTGGTTCTAAAGCTATTAGTTGTAAATGGGTGTTTAGAAGAGAGTTTAGAACCAGTGTCTCCATCCAAACATATAAGGCAAGATTAGTTGCAAGAGGCTTTACTCAAAAAGAAGGCCTAGACTATTTTGACACCTATGCTCCAATTGCAAAAATTACATCCATCATAGTACTCTTTGCATTAAAACTGATTTATAAATTATTAGTGCATCAAATGTATGTTAAAACAGTCTTATTGAATGATGATTTGACTAAAGAAATTTATATGGAATAGGCTAAAGGCGTTGTGCTTCCAGGAAATGAAAACAAAGTATGTAAATTAGTCAAATCACTATATGGGCTAAAACAAGCACCTAAACAATGGCATAAAAAGTTTGATATCACAATTTTGTCATTTGGTTTCAAGCATAATGAAGCTGGCAAATGTCTGTACAACAAGATGAAAAATGAATATGCAGTGGTGTTATGTCTCTATGTTGATGATATGCTTCTTTTTATCACCAACATTAAGGGCATAATTTAAACAGAAAGATATTAACTTCTATTTTCAAGATGAAGAATCTTGAAGAAGTAGATACAATTCTAAGAATTAAAATTAAAAGGCATGATAAAGGATATACCTTGAATCAGTCTCATTATATAGAAAAATTATTGTATCTTGTTATCAAAGAAGCTTTTACACCGTTTGACGCAAGCATGAAAATATTTGAAAACCTAAAAGAGTAATTGTTCAATTGCGTATATATGCAAGTGCTATAGGTAGCCTTATGTATACTATGCATTGTACGAGACTTGATATAGCTTTTGCAGTATGCATAATGTCTAGGTATACAAGTAAGCGCAACCAGATGCATTGGAAAGGAATTTCCAGAATTCTTGGTTATCTTTAGTCTTTTGTATAATGATTAACCAGGAGTTTAGAAGGTTTTTGTGATGTTAATTTGATGTCTAATTTTGACAAATCCATTTCAAGTTGGATATTTGTATTAGGAGGAGGACCTTTAAGTTAGGAATCCAACAAACAAACATGTGTAACTCATTCCACTATGGAACCTGAGTTTATAGCTCTTGATGCTGCAAGCAAAGAAGCATAATGATTGAGGAATTTATTTGTTAGATATGTGTTGCAGCTATAACTGATGCCCACCATTTCTTTGTATTGTGACAGTCAAGCCATTATGTCCAGAGCTTATACTGACGTTTATAATGGAAAATCTAGACATATTTGTTTGAGACTTGCCAATGTGACTTGGTGAAGAGTTCGTAGAACAATATAGGAATTAGAGTTTTAACTTTAAGCACCAAATATGGAAACACTACTTTAAGTTACTTGATGAATACTTATGCGTGTGTTGCTATTAAAGGTTTAAATCATTATTATACATATTGAGTATAATTAATTTCTCTAATCTGACCCATTTTTCCACCGGATTACTATTCATGTGTATTTACTATTCATCACATTTCACTATTCATATGATGGCTACTATTCATATGCATATTTACTATTTATACATGGTTTACTATTCATCTATATTATAATATATATTAAATAATTGTTTGTTTATGTAGGGAAATAAAATCATCACTTAGTGAACCTACATGAGAAAAATCATATCTCTAGTTGTGGATTTCAAAACTAATTGATTCTAAATTCATCCAAAAGCCAACATATAGATCTTCAACTCTACATCACATGATGAGAAGTAGCTTCATCGTTTTCATTGCCGAAATCTGATTATAAAAGAGACCATCTATTCTACCATGTCCTGAAGAACAATTTTGGTAAAAAAATCACAACTTTAGCTACAGGTGTCAGTTTTGAATGATCAAGCTATCATTTTGAAGCCAAAGAAGAGATCTAAAAATCTTGTATGTTGAGGAATAGCTAATTCGATGTGTATGGTGGCCAAAAAAATTAAAAGAAGTTTTTAGCCCGCCTTGGTTGAATTGTATTCACCTACCATTTACTATTTCAACTACCATTTTACTATTTCACCTACCCCAAACTTCTATAAATAGGCAGCTTGAGGGGAGGATGAATTAATCTTGTTTTTAAGCCAATGTTAGAGTTCTTGAACCAAAGTTTGCCTTTCTTCTTTGGTTTTGTTATTACTTTCAATCCCGAAGCTATGTTCAAGTTGTTTTCTTCTTGTTCTTCCTTTTATTTTTCAATCTATATTTATTTCATCTTTACACATGTTGTTTACTCTTATCATGGCTAACTAATTCTTTTTTTGCTAAGGTGAAAGGGTGAAACTTTTGGTATAAAGGTTTTGGCTATTTTGAATGGATCACAACGTTAACGGTATTTACTTTCTTAATCAATTTAACCACTCTCCTTGTTAAGTGAGAGTCTTGATTCATGATAGTCAATCATTTGGTACAAAAGCTATTTGATTCCTTCTATAGAATATGGCTCTGCCTGCTATATTGGAATCTTTAGTTATTGTGCTCAAAGGTTGGCATGATAAATACTTGAACCCATTAGCAAGTGTTAGCATTATAAGATCAGTAAAAGCTAATACTAATGCATGCCTAACATTTTTGAAATTTGATTACTAAATTCCCCAATTATGAGCTCCTTTATATGTGGATCCTAATCGAGTGGCAAGATGGACTAAAGTTAACCATAGCTGATATACTAAAAAGGGACCTCCTAACCTTATCTATTTTATTTGAATTTGATTTTTAATTAACATTTGTTCACACCTTGCATAAAAAACCTTCTTTGTTTAAAATTTGTACTTTTTATTTTCTTAATTCACTTCTCTATGGTTCGACACTCGAACTCTTGAGATTTTATTACTTGTGGCAATCTACACTTAGGTTACAATTGCTAGAGTGCAGCAAGTTTTGGTGTCGTTGCCAGAGAAGTAAAATTAAAATACAAGTTCATTTGTTTTATCTTATTTTCCTTTTTTTTTTGTTTTATTTTTGTCATTGCTGGATGGATGGCTATGCCTTCTACCTCTTTTGTTAATCATATGGATGGTTAAACCTCCTAACTCTTATGATCTGTTAATCTTGTTTTCTTTTAATTTATTTATTTTTTATTATTGTTGAATGGAAGGCTAGGCCTCCTATATCTTCTGTTCATAAAATGGATGGCTGAACCACCTATCTTTTTTTTGTTATTTATGTTAGTTTTTCTTGTAGTTATTTTATTTATGCATGAAAGCTTGGTCACGTACATCAAGTGGTAGACTGGTAAGAGAATCTTCATCTTCTTCAAACATGGCTAAACACATTAATGAGCAAGAGGATAGTCAATTTCTTCATAATGACCAAAATTGACCTAGGACATTTAGAGAACACATGAACCCCATAAGAAATAGTGCTACATCATGTTTAATCTTTCCTCCTGATGCATGTCACTTCAAATTCAAGCCAGGTATTATTAAACTTTTACCAACTTTTCATGGCTTTGATTCTGAATATCCATATTTGAATTTGACAAAATTTAAGGAAGTATGTCACACATATAATAACCTAAATTGTAGCATGAACACCATCAGGCTTAAGCTTTTTCCTTTTTCTTTAAAAGATAGAGGTAAAACTTGGCTACAAAATCTTGGGTCAAGCTCCATTAATTCGTGGGAAGATTTACCACAACAATTTTTTTTTTGAAAAAGATTTCCTGCCCATAGGACAAATTCTTTTAAAAGATAAATCACCACTTTCAAATAAAAACCAGGAAAATTTTTTTCCCAGTGTTGGGATAGATACAAAGACTTAACATATGCCCACACCATGGTTTTGAAATGTGTAGAATAGTCTCACATTTTTATGAAGGTCTAACACCTAGAGAAAGGCAAATGGTGGAATTGATGTGCAATGGAATATTTAAGGATAAAGATCCTGATGAGGCATTGAATTACCTAGACTTACTAGCTGAGAATGCACAGAAGTGGGACACTGCTGGTACCTGTTAGGCCCCAAGTAAGATTCAACTTCTTGCATCTAGTGGAGGCATATATCATCTTAAGGAAGATAGTGACCTTCAAGCAAAATTTGCATCTCTAGCTCTAAAAATTGAGACATTAGAAATGAAGAAAACTAATCAATTAAAATCTATTGAAAAAGTTATTTGTCACATTTGTGATACCAATGACCATTTTACCAACAACTACCCAGCCTTGCCTTCTTTTAAAGAATGTCTCTATGAACAAGTCAATGATTTGAATAACTTCAAGATGCCAACCCAAAATCCATACTCACAAACTTACAATCTTGCTTGGAGGAATCATCTAAACTTCAGTTCGAGAAATGATAATAATGCTCAACCATCACAACCACCTTCGCACACCCAACAAAATTTTCAACAATCTCAAGGGTATGTACCTTATGTTCTTCCTTTTAAAAAAAATCTTGAAGATACATTGCATTCATTCATTGAGAAGCAAGAGTCCATCAATGCTCAAACAAGTCAAACCATGATTGATTTGAAAAATACTCTTGCAAAATTTGCATCTAAACTCAACATTCAGGAAAAAGGAAAATTTCCTTCTTAACCACAATCGAATCCCAAAGGTTGAACCATGGATCAAGTAAAATCAATCATTACACTCCACAGTGCTAAGTTCATTGAAAAATCGATTCTTGATCATTGTGAAGAAGACAATGAGTTAACTTTTAAGAGTAAATAAGGGGTTGAACCTATACCAAGTGAAGAACAAATTGAATCTCCACCTGCACCTCCATTTCCTCAGGCATTAACTGTTCCAAAGAAGGTGAATTAGAATTCTGAAATGCTTGATATTTTTAAGCAAGTAAAGATCAATACTCCTTTGTTGGATGCAATTAAATAAGTACCTTCTTTTGCCAAATATTTGAAGGATTATGCACTATTAAAAGAAAACTAAATGTGAAAAAGAAAGCCTTTTTAGCCGAGCAAGTAAGTTTTGTTATTTCAAATAATACTACTTTGAAAGAAAAAGACCTTAGTTGTGAAACAATTTCATGTTTAATTGGAGAACATAAAATTGAGCAAGCATTACTTGATCTAGGGGCTAGTCTAAACTTACTTCTTTATTCAATTTACCGAAAAGTAAATTTGGTTGAGTTAAAACCAACTAAAGTAACTCTTTTGCTTGCTGAGAAATCAGTGAAAGTACCTAGAGGATTTGTTGAAAATGTGCTAGTCCAAGTTGATAAATTTATTTATCCTATAGATTTTATTATTTTGGACACACTGCTAATGGAACTTAATAACTCAATACCCATTATCTTGGGACGTCCATTATTGGCAATTTCTAACGGTTTGATTAATTGTAGGAAGCGATTGATAAAACTGTCATTTAGGAATATGACATTAAAGCTAAATGTTTTCAATTTGCTTAAGCAAAATCCTAAAAAGGAAGATGAAAGTGAGGAAATTTGCATCATCGATACTATTGTGGAAAACTATACCCAAAAAAGGAGTATTTCTTATCCTCTGGAAAATTGTCCCCTTAATTCATTTAAATCAATTATGCAAATGGATCATGATACATCTAATATATGTGCATTGCTTGATTCTTCACAGATAGAAGGAAAACACATATTGGAGACCCAAAGTTGAGGAGTTAGCACAACCTAAAGTTAAAGTGCAAGATAAAATACCCACACCAGAGTTGAAGCCCTTGCCCAAATAACTGAAGTATGCATTCCTTGGAGAAAATTCTTCTTATTCGGTGGTAATTTCATCTACTCTCACATTCAAGCAAAGAAGGTAAGTTGATTGAGTTACTTAAGAGGCATAAAAGTGCAATTGGATGGACATTAAAAGATATAAAAGACATTAATCCTTTAATTTGTACACATAGAATAAACTTGAAAGATAATGCTAAATCTTGTCAACAACCTTAGAGAAGACTCAATCCACACCTGAAAAAGGTAGTAAGATCTAAAGTTCTTAAATTACTTGATGTTGGAATTATTTATCCTATCTGTTACAGCAAGTGGGTTAGTCGAACCCAAGTTGTTCCAAAGAAGTTTGGCATCATAGTGGTAATAAATGAAAAAATGTGAGTTTTTGCCAACTCAAATCCCATTCAGTTGGAGGATGTGTATTGACTATAGGAAATTAAATCTTGCCACCAGAAAAAATCATTTTCCATTACCTTTCTTAGGCCAAATTTTAGAAAGAGTAGTGGGACATCTTTTTTATTTTTTTTTTTATGGCTACTCTGGTTATTAACAAATTTTAGTAGCTCTTGAAGACCAAGAAATTACCGCATTCACATGTCCTTTTGGAACCTTTGCATTTAGACGCATGTCTTTTGGACAGTGGAATGCCCCAATAATATTTCAAAGATGTATGCTGAGTATTTTCAGTGACATGATTGAAAAATATCTTGAAGTTTTCGTGGATAATTTAACCATATATGAAAATTCCTTTGATAATCATCTTGAATAATTGGAAGAGGTTTTAAAAAGATGTAAAAAAAAATGTTTGGTACTGAACTGGGAAAAATGTCATTATATGGTCATATTTGGAATTGTTTTGGGTCATGTTGTATCTTTTAAAGGAATCAAAGTTGATAAAGCAAAAGTGGGCCTCATTGCTCAATTACCTCTGGCAAAAATAGTTAGGGAAATTTGTTCATTTTTTGGACGTGGAGGATTTTATCGAAGGTTCATTAAAGGGTTCAGTGAAATATCTAGACCTTTTTGCAACCTCCTTATAAAAGATAATTCATTTGTGTGGACTTAAGAATACAAAATTCTTTTGTTAAGTTAATTGGCCTTTTAACATCCTCTCAATTCATGCAACTGCTAGACTGGTCCTTGCCTTTTGAGGTAATGTGTGATGCTAGTGATTATATCATTGGTGTTGTTTTAGGACGGAGAAAGGAAGGTAAACCATATGTAATTTATTATGCAAGTAAAACTTTGAACAGTACACAAATGAACAACACTATGACTGAGAAAGAATTACTTGCAATGATATTTGCATTGGATAAATTTCACTATTATCTAATTGGTTGAACAACCTTTGTTTACACCGACCATTCTATGGTCAGGTACCTAATGTGAAAGCAATATGTTACACTAAGGCTGATTCGTTGGATCTTAATACTTCAAGAGTTTAACATTGTGATTAAGGATAAGAAAGGCACAAAAAATGTGGTCGCTGACCATTTGTCAAGGCTAGCAACAAATTTATCAATTAAGGCTACACCTATAAATAATTGTTTTTCTAATGAATTTTTATTCTCTGTCACTACAGTACCTTAGTTTGCTAACATTGCCAATTTTTTTTGTGACATGACGAATGCCAACTTAATGGAGTACCCAATATAACAAGGAATTTTTGCATGAGGTGAAAAATTTTTAGTAGGATAACCCTTATCTTTTTCAAATACTGCCTTGATCAAATATTCTGAAGATGCATACCCGAGGATGAGGTAAAAAGTGTTGTTGAATTTTGTCATTCAAAAGCATACGAGGGGCATTTTTCATCAAAGAAAACAGTTGCAAAGATTTTACAGTCTGGTTTTGACTAGCCTTCTTTGTTCAAAGATGCACATACATTATGGAAGGTTTGTGAAATTTGTCAGAAATTATGATCAATTTCAAGAAGAAACATGATGCCTTTGACTCTTATTCTTGTGATTAAAATTTTTAACTATTGGGGGATAGATATTATGGGACCATTTCTACCATCATTTGGATTCATATACATTTTAGTTGAAGTGGATTACATTTCAAAATGGGTAGAGGCAGTTCTATGTCGGAATAATGATCATAATACTATGTTTAAATTTTTTAAGGAAAATATTTTAAGTCGACTTGGAATTCCTCAGGCCATAATACATGATGGGGGAACACATTTTTGCAACAGACCATTTGAATCTTTATTGAAGAAATGTGGTGTCACACACATGGTTGCCACCCTTAATCGCCCACATACAAGTGGACAAGTAGAACCGGTAAATAGGGAAATAAAACAGATCCTTGAAAAAACAGTTAACCTAAATTGAAAGGATTAGTCTTTGAAACTAACTAATGCACTTTGGGCTTACTACACAACTTTTAAAACATCACTAGGCATGTCTCCCTATACGTTAGTTTATGAAAAACCTTATCATTTGCTTGTAGAACTTGAACATAAAGTACATTGGGCTATTAAAGCTTTCAATTCACATCTTAGTAATGTTGGCATTTTGTGCAGGTTACAACTAAATGAGCTTAAGGAGTTGAGAAATGATGCATATGAGAATTTGAAATTATATAAACCTAAAATCAAAGTTTTTCATAACAAAACAATCTTAAGAAAAACATTTGAAGTTGGTCAAAAGGTTTTGCTTTATAACTCTCGACTTCGCATTCTTCCTGAAAAATTGAGATCTAGCTTTTTGTTGTGAAACATGTTTATCCTTACGGCGCCATTGACATTGAAAATCCTAAAAATGGCAATGTGTTTAAAGTAATTGGACAAAGAGTTAAACAATTTTTGGACAATCATGATTTACAGGAAGAAGTTATTCATCTCAGTGATTCTCACAATGATCATGGTGAATAAATGTCAATATATTTTCTCTTCTTAGATAGTTTCCTTTTAAATTTCATTTTTTCTTTCTTTTACTTTGCTTCTTTTCCCCGTTAAGTGACGGATACAATACTCCGTAGCTCTTAATAAGCTTATATTTATTATATTTATTTCTCTCATATTTAGTATATTTTAATATGTTTTAAACCTTAAAGATATATTTTGAGTATATTTTGTAGCTTAGAGCATATCTGGACTCAATTGATTGAAAATGAATTTAATTGCAATTTTACAAGTTTTAATTTGGTTGTGTTCTTTCAGGATTCTGATAGAGTGGCGATGTTCTGGTAGAAAAATCATATTTTCAGCTATAGAGATCAGAATTGAGTAATTCTTAATTCATTGGAAAGCTAACATCTGGTGCTACAATTCACATGTAGACCATGAAACCCAGTTTGCACGTTAAGAGGGTCAAATTCTGCTTCAAAATCTCGATTTATGAGTCATCACTGATTCAAAAGCAGTTGAGGTATTTTAGGCATATCTTTGACTGTAGATGTTCGTTCTATGTGATTCAGGTGTCATTTCGAAGATAAGAAAGAGCTATACAACTTTTATGCTTTTCATTTTGATAAATAGTGACTTTATCAAGGTTGAATCTCAGATTGAAGTTGCTGCTGATGTCCTAGAGTATTGCTTGTTGACAGCTTTGAAACCTTTTAGTTTTTTTGAATCCTTTTATTTGTGTGGGGTAATTTTGTAACAATATAGAAATTTTACGTAAATTTTGTACATTTAGCACACTAGGCAATCTTTTTAGGTTCTAAGAACTGGCTGTCGTGAGCTGCTCATCTCTCTCTTTTTTGCGTTGTAGTTTTTTTTTCTATTATTATTGTTCTTTGTTTTTTTTTCAAATCATGAGTGAGTAATTTTTTGGTTCAGTTCTAGGGACGATTTTCATCGCCAACACTGGTTGTGAGGATAGATCTTACTCGCTTAAATGCTCTTTAAATTCAAGTACTTACTTCTTTATTTTTTAGATTTATTGCAATTAATTTTCCTATTCTCGCTTGTTGGATTGGTTATGCGATTGCAAATTTGCTTGATTTTCTTTCAATCGCTTAGGTAAAGAATTCAATTAGAAGCAAGTGAATTGATTGGAGATTACTTTTATTTCTGGTTAGCTCATACGAAGAAGTAAGACAGGTTAAATTGTTCAAACTTTTGAATTATTGCCTGGAATAAACTTTTTGGATCATTGATCTTAATGTTGATTTTGAGATAATTAGAAATTGCTTTTCAATATCTTGTTACTCAAAATTAAAAAATTAATCTGAAGATTTTTCTGGTTAATTTTACTGCTGAATTCTTAAGGTTCTTTTTAGCTTTAAAGAGAATCCTGTTTATTTGCTTGGATTAAAAAAACATTTTCTTTCGATGATCAACTGCGTGATTAGAATGAATAATCAACCCTGAATTGAGCGTTTTTAGTATTAGTTAATTTTATTTTGATTCTACAGTTAATTTATTTCAGCATTCGTTTCAAGAAAACCCTCAAATCTTTTATTTCAGTTTTCTGACAGGAAGCTTTCTGTTAAGAAAATTTCCCTTGGGATTTGACCTGGTTTTCACTGTTAGACTACAAATTTATTTATTCTGAGTTGTTAGAGATACCAGAATTATTTTTGGCGGTTTCGATGACCGACCAAAAATTTGGCACCATTGCCGAGGAGATTTCTTTTTCTATTAAAGTTTCCTTTTCCTTTATTTATTTTTTTTTTTCCTTTCTCAGTAAACTGACTTATGCTAGGATCTTCTCGTACAAGTGAACTAGTGTTTTATCCAGAGATCTAGAAGACAGCAAAAACGAACAGGAAAGTAAAGAGGCAAACAGTCAATTTTATAGCTTCAACATTTGCGAACAGTGACTCTAAAAGCTAAGAAGAAGCATTTTTTATTGTAGAAATGGCGGCACAAAGAACACTAAGGGAGCTAGCAACTCCCGACGTTGTCCAACACCCTTGTGCATCAATTTTCCTGATATTGAGGTAGCATTTGAATTAAAATCTGGATTAATTCATTTATTGCCTATTTTTCGCGGTCTTGCAGGCGAGGACCCCCACAAACACTTGAAGGAATTTCATGTAGTTTGCTCGACCATGAAACCACAAAGAGTTACAGAAGAACAGATTAAACTAAGAGCTTTCCCATTCTCCTTGGCGGAGAAGGCGAAGGACTGGCTATACTACCTTCCCTCCGGTTTGATCATAATCTAGAATGACTTGGAAAGAAAATTTTTGGAGAAGTTCTTTCCAACTTTGAGGGCTGGAACGATTAGGAAGGAAATCAGTAGGATTCGGTAGTACAACGGAGAAAGTCTCTATGAGCACTGGGAGAGATTCAACCAGCTGTGTATGAGCTGCCCACATCACCAGATTTCTGATCAATTGTTGCTGCAGTACTTCTACGAAGGGCTACTGTTCATGGATCAATGTATGTTGGATGCTGCACGTGGAGGAGCACTTGTAGAAAAGACACTTGAAGAAGCAAAAGACCTGATTTCTAAAATGGCAGCTAACTCGCAATAGTTTGGGACACGGGTAGACCATGTGCCGAAGAAGGTAAATGAGGTAGGAACTTCGAGTATTGAAGCTCAACTTTCTGAATTAACCTCTCTTGTTAGACAAGTTACCTTGGGATAGGTCCAAAATTCTAGAGTTTGTGGCATTTGTTCTATTTAAGGACACTTTATTGACTCGTGCCCACAGCTACAAGAGGATACAACACTTCAAGTGAATGTGACAAGCGGGTTTGTTAACCAACCAAGAATGTATAACCCCTATTTCAATCAATACAACCCTGGTTGGAGAGACCACCTGAATCTAAGATATGGGCAGCCAAACAATCAGCCACCGTATCCGTCTACTGGTTACAACAAACCAGCTCCTTCACCCCAGAACCAAGCACCAAATTCAAGTATGGCTTTAGAAGATATTGTGAAAGCTTTAGCCATTGACACTCAAATGTTTCAACAGGAAACAAGGGCTAGCATTAAAGACTTGGGGAACCAAATTTCATAACTGGCAGTCTCATTGAATAAAATTGAAGTTGAAAAGGGGAGGCTGCCATCTCAAGCTGAAATCAACCCAAGAGAGCATGTTAATGCGGTGACCTTTTAAAGTGGCAAAGAGGTGCAAACCACCACATCAAAAATGGCAGCACTTAAAAAGGAACAAGATAGCCTAAAACCATCAACTTCTGATGCACCAACTGAGGAGGTAGGTAGCAAGCCAATTTTTCCAAAATCAAAAATTCTAAGCTCACCTCTTTTTCCTAGCAGGTTGGCTAAATCAAAGAAAGAAGAGACCAAGCAGGAAATTCTTGAAACTCTTAGGAAGGTCAAAATCAACATACCCTTGCTGGATGCAATTAAGCAAGTGCCACGGTATGCCAAGTTTCTGAAGGAGTTGTGCACCAATAAAAAAAAGCTAAAGGTTGATGGGACAATCAAAGTTGGGGAGAATGTGTTAGCAATAATCCAAAGAAAGTTGCCTGAGAAGTGTAAGGACCCTGGTATGTTTACTATACCATGTGTAATACGCAATTTTAATGTGGAAAAAGCTATGTTAGATTTAGGAGCCTCAATGAATGTCATGCCATATTCAATATATGCTTCTTTGAAACTTGGACCTTTGAATGAAACTGGTGTTGCAATGCAATTAGCTGATAAATTCAATGCCTATCCTAGGGGCATAGTTGAGGATGTTTTTGTGCAAGTAAATGATTAAATTTTTCCTACTAATTTTTATGTGCTTTATATGGAGAATGATGACCTAACTGCTCCTATTTTGTTAGGAAGACCATTTTTAAAGACATCCAAGACCAAGATTGATGTGGATACTAGCACTCTTACAATGGAATTTGATGGAAAAATTGCACAGTTTAATATTTTTGACACATTGAAGGAAACTGGCAAGGATAATTCTATTTCTTTTGTTGAAAAAATTGATACTTTGGTGTAGAATGAATCTCGAACAAAGTTTGAAAACCAAGTAAGGTTGGCACAAAAAGGCAAGAAAAAAAATGTTAAGTTGCACCAAGAACATGAGATGTCATTTGTGGTTGGACAAAAGGTGTTTCACAAATATAGAAAAAGATGGAAAGAGTTGTTTCACAAATATAGAAAAAGATGGAAAGAGTTATCTGGTAAGTCTGAGCTTAATTGGATTGGACCAGTTGTTATTACTGATATTTCTACTTAGGGTGCAGTCGAGCTTAAAAGTTTGAAAATGGATAAAGTGTTCAACATTGAGATGCATAAGTTAAAGCCTTTTCATGAGGGATTCTCAAAGCACCCTGGTTGATGCGAGAAGGGACTGTCTAGCCAAAGACAATAAAGAAAGGCGCTTTTGGGAGGCAACCCAAGCGTGGTTTTGTGCCACGAACAATTAGGATTTTTTTTTTCTTTCTTTTATTTTTATTTTTATTTTCCAGCTTTTATTTTTCAAGTTTCTTTATTCTCACAACTAATTTTCTTGGTTAGGCAATATCTCTTTCAAGCTGGAAATGAACCGAACCATATGGGGTAGTAAGCTGAAGTCAAATTCTGGGCTGTGAATCACTGTGAAATCACTTTTCACGGCAATGCCTTTTTTTTCCCCATCTATGTTTTTATTGTGAACATTGAGGACAATGTTTGATTTAAGTGTGGGGGAGTGGGTAGTTTGGGCCCTAATTTTCTACTTTTAAAATTTTTGAATTAAAGTTTTTTTTATTCATACTTTTGAGCATCGATCTGAATTGTTAAGATGATTTCACCTTTTTTGTTCTTGAATGCTTAGTTTGAGTTTTGAGTTAGTAATTTATTAGTCTTTATGCAACTCTCAAATTTTATTCTTAAATTGTTTTTACAATTTTTGACCAAACTAGTTGATGGTTATCTCGAAAAGCTGATTTTTTTATTAAATTTGTGTACTTAGTACATTGATGTAAACCTTGTGAGATTATGAGTTTATTAAGTTGAATATGTGGTTTGTTCGGTTGATGACTGATTTGAATGACTTGAGAAAAAAATAAAAATTGTTTGACTTGTTGCATTCTTTAAAAAAAAATTGCTACTCCGCTGTTCTGGATATTGAACTAAGTTGGGGTCTTCTCCTAAGGCAAGAGTCGATCACTGCTCGAAAAAGTACCAAGAACATGAGTATGGTCAAAGACCACGTTGGAGTTGTGTTGAGTTAGTAGCTTGGGTATAGTAGAGCCCCTATTATACACTCGTTAAACGGCGTAACACAAGAAAAAGACAAAATAAAAAACAATCAAGTAAAAAAAAAAGTAAATTCTCAATTGATTTCTTATTTTCCATTGGTTTATGGTAAGGCCGGTTGTGCTTTTTGAGATCTTATCTACTATTGGTTTGTTCTCCTTACTTCGTATAAAAGTTTGATGTTTTTCTCAGATTTTCAATAGTGATTGTTGCTAGCTTGAGAAGAAATTGTTTTCAAGGACTTAATTTAGTTTTGAGTTGCTATTGTCGAGTAGATTGCTTGCTTAACTCCTCTTGTTAAGTTTTTCAAGACCCTTGGATGTGAATTATCTTACTCCGTTTAACTCAAAAGTATGTTTCTATTTTGAGTTTTGCCGAGGACGAGCAAAAGCTGAGTGTGGGGGAATTTGATAAGCTTATATTTATTATATTTATTTCTTTCATATTTAGTATGTTTTAATATGTTTTGAATCTTAAAGATATATTTTAGGTATGTTTTATAGCTTAGAGCATATCTGGACTCAATTGATTGAAAGTGGATTTAATTTCAATTTTACAAGTTTTAATTTGGTTGTGTTCTTTCAGGATTCTGACAGATTGGCGATGTTCTGGTAGAAAAATTATTTCTTCAGGTACAGAGATCAAAATGGAGTAATTCTTGATTCATTGGAAAGCCAGCATCTGGAGCCACAATTCACATGTAGACCATGAAACCCCGTTTGCACGTTAAGGGGGTCAGATTCAGCTTCAAAATCTCGATTTGTGAGTCACCGCTGGTTCAAAAGCAGTTGTGGTATTTTGGGCATATCTTTGGCTGTAGATGTCCGTTCTATGCGATTCAGGTGTCGTTTTGAAGATAAGAAAGAGATCTACAACTTTCGTGCTTTGTATTTTGAGAAATAGTGACTGAACCAAGGTCCAAACGCAGCTTGAAGTTGCTTCTGATGTCCTAGAGTATTGCTTGGTGACAGCTTTGAAACCTTTTTAGTTATTTTGAATCTTTTTATTTGTGTAGGGTAATTTTATAACAATATAGAAAGTTCAGGTAAATTTTGTACATTTAGCACACTAGGCAATCTTTTTAGGTTTTTAAGAACTGGCTGCCGCGAGCTGCTCCTCTTTCTCTTTTCCGCGTTGTAGTGTTTTTATCTATTATTATTGTTCTTTATTTTTCTTTAAATCATGAGTAAGTAATTTTCTGGTTCAATTCTAGGGACGATTTCCATCGCCAATACCGGTTATGAAGATAGATTTTACTTGCTTAAATGCTCTTTAAATTCAAGTACTTACTTATTTGTTTTTCAGATTTATTACAATTAATTTTCCTGTTCTTGCTTGTTAGATTGCTTATGCGGTTGCAAATTTTCTTGATTTTCTTTCAACCTCTTAGGTGAAGAATTTAATTAGAAGCAAGTGAATTGATTGGAGATTACTTTTATTTCTGGTTAGTTCATACAAAGAAGTAAGACAGGTTAAATTGTTTAAGCTTTTGGATTATTGCCTAGAATAAACTTTTTGGTTCATTGATCTTAATGTTGATTTTGAGATAATTAGAAATTGTTTTTCAATATCTTGTTACTCAAAATTAAGAAATTAATCTGAAGTTTTTTCTGGTTAATTTTACTGCTGAATTCTTAAGGTTCTTTTTAGCTTTAAAGAAAACCCTGTTTATTTGCTCGGATTGAAGAAATATTTTCTTTCGATGATTAACCGCGTAATTGGAATGGATAATCAACCCTGAACTAAGCATTTTTAGTATTGATTAATTTTATTTTGATTTTACAGTTAATTTATTTCAGCATTCGTTTCAAGAAAATCCTCCAATCTTTTATTTCAGTTTTCTGAAAGAAAGCTTTTTGTTAAAAAAATTTCCCTTGGGATTCGACCTGATTTTCACTGCTAGACTATAAATTTATTTATTCTGAATTATTAGGGATACCAGAATTATTTTTTGCGGTTTCAACGACCGACCAGCTTTCAAGTCGGTTATTTTAGTTTCCCATAATAACTGATTTCTTTCTCTCTTGCCTTTCTCAATTTTTTTTTCTGAAAAAAAAAATAACTTTGTTCTGTCTACTGACAATAATCTATGCTATCAGTGCATTATCATTTCATCTCTATAAATACATGTTTTTCTCTTCATTTTTCACAGGGTTAAGGATAAAGATGGAGGGAACCTCAACTCATAGATTCTAAAACATATGTGTATTTTTTGGATCTTTCCCTGGAAAGGATGAAGAGTTTCTAAAGGTAGCAAACCATTTGGGTAGAGTCGTAGCTGAGGAAAAAATAAATTTGGTATATAAAGGAGGTAGTGTCGGATTGATAGGAGGTGTTACGATAGTAGCATTTGTAGAGGGTAGCTAAGTTTTGGGTGTCATCCCTGGGCCTTTGAAACTTTTTTCTGGGGGCACGATTGAGGAAGAATTGGTAGTTAAAAATTTGCAAGAGCATCTATTGCAAATGATTTGTAATTCTAATGCCTTGATTGCCTTTGGTCGATTGTCGAAACTGCCAAAAAATAATTATGGTATCACTAACAACTCAGAATAAATAAATTTGTAGTATAACAATGGAAACCAAATCGAATCCCAAGGAAAATTCTTTATCTAAAAGCTTCTTGACAGAAAACTAAAATAAAAGATTGGGCGGGATTGTTTGCAATAAAAAAATGAAATAAAATAAAAAATGATCAGAGAACAAAAATTAAGAAACCTNAACCTAAGACAAGCGCTTTGATTTAATTTAACAATTGCATTAAAAATTAGAGAGATCGATGAAACTAAATAACATAAACACAAGCGGCTGTATTTAATTTATTTGAATGTTCTCCCCAAGACCTAATCATTTCTGACGCAGTAAATCACTAAACCTCAGTTGCTTCATAGATTAGAGAAACCAAACGATTACGGATTTGATTTCTAACTCAGCAGTAGATTGAATTTGAATAACAATTAGTAGGCCTCCTAACATATAAATGAAATAATCATAAAATTAATCATAGAATAAACATCCAATACTCAAAATATTAACTGATGAATAAAAACAACTTTGATCTCACAGTGCTGAAGAACTAGGGGCTTCAGTTTCCTTCAACCAAGAATTAAAAGATCACTAAAAAGAAAAGAAAAATAAGCAAGAAAAGAGACAAAGAGAGTTGGAGAAGAGGGAGACAGGGGGGAAGGAAAGAAAAAAAAACCACCTGTGCAGCTATGCTTTAAATACCTAAAAAAAAAGTAACCTAGTGTGCTAAATGCACAAAATCTCCCTAAATTTTCTATATTTTTACAGAAGTACCGCAAACAATAATCCAGAACAGTCGTAGCAACTTCAAGCTAAGATTCAACCTTGATTTAGTCACTATTTCTCAAAATGCAAAGCATAAAAGTTGTAGAGCTCTTTCTTATCTTCGAAACAACACCTGAATCACATAAAATAGACATCTACAGCTAAAGATACGCTCAAAATACAGCAACTGCTTCCAAATCGGCGGTGACTCGCAAATCGCGACTTTGAAGATGAATTTGACCCTCTTAATGTACAAACTGGGTTTCATGGTCTAAATGTTATTTGTAGCTCCAGATGTTAGCTTTCCAATAAATTAAGAATCACTTGATTCTGATCTCTGTAGCCCACGATATGAGTTTTCTACCAAAACATCACCAATCTGTTAAAATCCTGAAAGAACACAACCAAATTAAAACTTGTAAAATGGAAAATTAAATCCACTCTTAATCAATTGAGTCCAAGTATGCTCTAAGCTACAAAACATACTCAAAACATATCTTTAAGGTTCAAAACATATTAAAACATACTAAATATGAGATAAATAAATATAATAAATATAAGTTTATCAACCTTACCAGAAGGGCTTGGTATGTTAGGAGAAATTTTTCAAATTGCTTCCATGCCCAACTTAATATGTACCAGAAACCCATTGGGCTATTCAATGTTAACAATTTCTTTGCAGGTTTGTTATCTTTTATAGATTATGTTGTGTAGGAGAAATTTCTCTTAGAAATGGCCAGATGGATCTTAATATTTGCATCAACTGTCAAATAATTACTAGATAAAATATAAGTTTTCATTCTTGAACTAGACCCAGCAGTAATTCAGATAAACTGGATATAACAGTCCTTCCCAATAAGCTCCATTCCATAGGTATCCTTTACCCTGCTATTTGTTTTATTTTTGTTAACATTTTTTTTACAAGATGTCAATCTGCATAAGTGATGAAGCACTATGAAAGAGAGTAACCTGAACTTGTGGATCTGTTTGTAGTATATTATCTTTTAGTTTTACTATCAGCATTTTGTTTACTTTGATTTAAGTTATTTCAGGGTTTTCAATTTCAATAACTACCATTTCAGGTAATTTCTTTTTCATTCTACCTATTTATATTTGGAAATTGGAGACAATGTCTTAATCTGATTAGGAGGAGGGATAGTTGACATATGATTTTTTTTTTGGTAGTTTTTCTCATGCTGATATTAAAACCATTAAACAAAGCCCTTAGTTTAGGAGGACAAAGTAAGGAGTAATTTTACTCCTGAGATATATCCTATTAGGCATGTTAGTCATAACATTTTGGGGGTAGGTTTCAACCCTATTTGGATGACATATCTCACAAGTAATCTATATTTTCTAACTTGAAAATTTTTATGCCTGAAAGTGGAATTACTGGAATAATGAGCTACATTAAATTTTATGTGTTTGAACTTTGTTCTAACATAATGGTTTAATCAAATTTCAGTCACTGTTCGAGTGATTGAGAAGTGAATTAATCATTGAAGAATATTTTTTAGTTTTAATGCTCATTACTTCAACAATTTCTGATCTGTTGTATATCGATCAATCGAAGAAAATGTTGGAGAAAACCTGAATATTGATTCCTTATATCCCTTCACATGCATACTTTGTTAGTTTTATTTTATTTATGGTAGTGTTGATTGTTGATTTTTTTTCTTTCATATTCATGTTCAAGTTCATTTATCATGTTTGAATAAATAGTTGCACATAGGAACATTTAGCTTGAATTTAGTTTGTTTGTTTACATTTAGGAACCCAACTTCTGGAAATATCATCATTGGACGTATACCTTGTAAACTTGAAATAATTGTCAATTTTTGAAAGTAGTTAAAGTATGGTACTTGTTATCTAAAGAAAATAAATAACCCGATGAGCACTTTTGAGCCCTTAGTATTCATTAAGATGAGAGAATTTCTTTGTTGGGAGTGCTTCCTTTATATTTTGAGCTAGACCTTGCTTGGATGAGTGACCTTAAGGATCTATGTAACCCTACTCCTTGTGTATAAATTTAAGGAAGAAGATGGCATTTTAGAGCTAATCACTTACCAAGAGGCTAACCTTGTATGTTATCCCTTAGTAAGCCCCTTTGAGCCTTATAGTTTTATTCTTTGTTTGAACTCTATATGTTTAACTACTTCCACTTCATTTTGATCCTTCATTGTGCTTGGAATTAGTAATGCTTTTGTGATTATGGGCATTAGAGAATTAAAATGAATGTGTTGTTTTCAGTAAAATAAAGAATAAATATGTAAATGTACTTTAGGATATGTTAGGTTACTTTTTGTTTAAAATTGTCAAAATGAAAGGTTTGGGGTGAGTTGAGCTTGCGTGCATATCATTGGATGGTTGAGTTTTAAACAAAATTTTGATTTGTTATTTCTTATAGAAAAAAGGCAAGAACGAGACCATAGGAAAAAAACCTCTCAAAATAAAGTACAAAAAAAATAAAATAAAAAATATATAAACTCCTTCCGTCTCAGAATACTTGACCTCTTTTTATTTTATGTTAGTCTAAAAAAGAAAGGTTGGTCTCTTTCCTTTTCATTTACAAAGATACCGATGTAAGACCCATGTTAAAGTAAAGATGAAAGACATCTTCTTTTATATTTTTCTGACAGATAAATGCATAATCATAGAACAAGGAAGAAATAAAACTACAACCTTAATATTTGTGCAAGTCAAATGAGGCCAATTATTTTGAAATGGAGGGAGTAAAAAAAATAGGAAAAAAAATGTTAAATTCAATAAGTTTAAAACTCAACCATATTTGTTCTCTAAACTCATGTGTTGATACAAAATTATGTATTGGAGAGAACTTGGGGGACTAGAGTTGATTTGAGAGACATTGGGTATTTAATGTTTTAGGTGCCCATATTTATTGTTGATTGCTTTACTAGTTCTCTTAAACTCTAACGCTAAAAAAGGCCTCCATCTGATTCCTTCTTTCACCAAACCCAGCCCCATTACAACCTACATAAAGATCATCGGACTTACATTTACATGCAATCCCTTTTAGGAATCTAGTGGGGATGAAGTTTGATTCCTTTACAAGCTCCGAATTAAGAAACTCAAAGTAAGCTGTTAACAAACCCACATTAAAATAAGTGTAAACACTTAGGGCGTGATCTTCAACCTTTGGTAATAAGAACTTAACTTTTTCTTCTTTCATTAATTACTCTTAAGTCAAGTTTACAAGTGTTACATATTCATAGCATGGTGTGCCATGAGTTATTAGATTATGTGTTTTGTTTATTTTTCTCAAATTTTTTTACATTGCACTTGCTAGACACTAGCAAGAACCTGGTTGAGGGGTGTGATAAATACTCATAAGTGTATTGCTATTAAGGATTTAAATCATTATTATACACTTTGAGTATGATTAATTTCTCTAATCTGAGCCATTTTTCTACCGGATTACTATTTATGCATATTCACTGTTCATATGATGGCTACTGTTTATATATATATATATATATATATACTGTTAATATGTGGTTTACTATTTGTCTATATTATAAAATATATTAAATAATTATTTTTTTTATGTAGGGGAATAAAATCATCATATGGCGACCCTTCACGAGAAAAATCATATCTAGAGTTGTGGATGTTAGAACTGATTGATTCCAAATTCATCGAAAATCCAATACATAGATATTCAACTCTACTTCACATTCTGAGAACTAGTTTGATCATTTTTATTACCAAAATTATAAAATAGACAATCTGTTCTACCACGTGCTGAAGAACAATTTTGGTAAAAAAATCATAACTTGAGCTAAAAACATCAGTTTTGAATGATCAATATATCGTTTTGAAGATAAAGAAGAGATCTACAAATATCATGTTTTGAGGAAGAGATAACTTGGTGTGTATTATGGTCTAAAAAATTACGACAAGTTTTAGCCCACCTTGGTTGAATTTTATTCACCTACCATTTACGATTCCAACTACCATTTTACTATTTCACCTACCCCAAACTTCTATAAATAGGTAGCTTGGGGGGAGGACGAATTAAGCTTGTTTTAAGGCCAATTTTAGAGTTCTTGAACCAAAGTTAGCTTTTCTTCTTTGGGTTTTTCTTGTTTTCAATCTCAAAGCTCTATTTAAGTTGTTTTCTTCTTGTTCTTCATTTGATCTTTCAATCTATATCTGTTTCATCTTTATATATGTTGTTTACTCTTATCATGGCTAACTAATTCTTCTTTTGCTAAGTTGAAAGGGTGAAACTTTTGGTATAAAGGTTATGGCTAATTTGAATGGATTTCAGCATTAACGGTATTTACTTTCTTAATTGTTTTAATCACTCTCCTTATTAAGTGGGAGTCTTGATTCATTACAGTCAATCATTGGTACAAAAGCTACTTGATTCCCTTTGTAGAACATGACTGTGGTGGCTATATTGAGATCTTGAGTTATTGTGCTCAAAGTTTGGCATGATGAATACTTAAACCCATTGGTAAGTGCTAATGTTATAAAATCAATGAAAGCTAACACTAACTCACGCCTACAAATTCTGAAATTTGATTATTAAATTCTCCAATTAGGATCTCCTTTATTTATGGATCCCAATTGAGTGACAAGACGGGTTAAAATTAATTAACTATAACTGATATACTAAAAGTAAATCCTTTAACCTTAGCTATTTTATTTGAATTTGAGTTTTAATTAACACTTATTCACACCTTGCATCAAAAACCTACTTTGTTTAAAATTTGTACTTTATATTTTCTTAATTCACTTCCTTGTGGTTCAACACTCAGACTCCCAAGATTTCATGACTTGCGACAACCTACACTTGGGTTACAATGCTAGAGTGCAGCATTATTTTAACACTAAATTTAAAGTTCAAAGGGCACAAACAAGTCACTGTTAAGTGTTTATCTGCACTAGATTCAGTTCCATAAAATATCATTAGTCCTAGTACTAGTAGTTGCATCTGTTGGGGGAGAAAATTATATTCTTAATGGAGTTTAATAATTTATGTCTTGAAACTTCACCTAATGAACATTGAAGTGGTACGTTTTCAATAAAGAATGATCTTTATAAATGTTCATGGCTCGCAGGATTAGCACAAGTCTTATATAATCATGTTAAGGTTGTTGTTGTGGTTTCATGAGAACAACAAATAAATAATATGTATGATATATTTTTGGCTTCAACATAGAAAGTCAAGGTTCAATCTTAGTACACATTTGACTTCATTCTAACCTTAAAATATTTTTACTAGTTGAAGGTCCAAATCACAAGATTCCTTCAATAAAGCATATTATTTTGTGAACAAATTCACAAACTAGTAGGGGATTATTATATAGTTTGTGAATTAAATGTGGGAAAATATATCTCACATGTGAAGAAGAAATTTAGTGTGTTACAACCTTTTAAGAGCTGCAATTGTTGTATAGTTTTTGAATTAAGTATGGGAAAATATATCCCACATGGGAAGAAAAGATTTTGGTGAGTTACAACCTTTTAGGAGTTACAACTTTTCAAACTAACACATTGGTTTAAGAATTATAACCCTATAAGAGTTGCAGCTTTTAGCACCAACATATATTAGTTCAAGAATTATAACCCTTGCAACTTTTAAAACCAACACATTGGTTCAAGAGGTCACAAACTTTAAAAGCACAACCTTTAGAACCAACACAGTGGTTCAATTTCTTTGTCTATAAATTCAGTTCTTGTTTTTAGAAAATCTGCTTGCCTGTTTTATTCCAGAAGTAAAATTGCCTTAAGAAAAGTGATATGGACAACTAAGCAATTTATTTTACTAACAAGGAACACGTCACATTCTACACATTTCCTCCTTTCATATGGTATATAGGTATTTCTCGGTCCCTTATCCATAATATTCAACTTTTGTAAAATCCATAATATGTATACATCCCCTAGCCCTCGTATGTCATCAATTCAGGGCCACATCATAGCACTTGGTAGTGTCACGCTTTTAGCTATCATAAACGAAAAGCTTTCTATTCCTGTTCTCTTTAAGAAACATTTATTAAATACTCTATGGCGATTAAGATATAAACAAATTGGGAGAAACGGCAAATTTGCCTCTCATGTTTACCTACCCGAAGCAATTTTATAACCATTTTTTTCTTTCTTTTTTGTGTAAAACTGCCACTAATAACGTGATAGTGTATGAGAAACTAAGGTTATAGAACAAATGAGCAAAGTAGCCAATGGATGGTTTAACAGTAAGAATATTATGTCTAGTGTATGGATATTCTCTGCAGCATCAGTGTTAGATCAACGTTTATCAGCATGATACATTTTGGAAAATCCTCAATCTATTCAATGAGGTTGTACCCTCTTTATTTAATTTTTTTTTGCAGTCTAGCACGCCTGTGTTGCATAGTGACATGCCCATGTCGCCAACCATATTACTTAATCTGATTGGGAATTTCGTGTCCTAAAACCCTACATGACTTGGGTCACGGTTGTGTCCCAAACTGTGTCAAGTTACAGTCATGCCTAAGTAAAAAATTTTGTAACTTTTCAAGATTTTTAGCAGTCTAGGAGTTAGTAGAGCATGAGTTAGCCTAGGGCTCATAGTAGAAGGAATTTAAAGCTGTTTTGTATGATCAACATCATTTGGATCACATCGGTGCAAGGACTTCTTGGATTGGAATAAACAGATATGGAGTCTTTTTTTTTTCCTCGTGTTTTTTTTATTCTTTTTATATTTTCATTTCAAAATGATGGATTAAATTTCTATTTATACTTAGAGTAGATGAACCCTAAAATGATCCTATTGTTATGACTTATTTGGTTTAATCAAATATAGTTTCTTGCGATTTACCCATATTTGCTTTCTCTTTATTGGGTTGATAGTAGCTAGCCTATTAATTTGATGTTTGATTTCAAGCATATTAAGCTAACTGCTTATATGTTTGATTTGATCACTGTGTAGGTAAAAGAGATTGCAGGCTAGTATAAAGATAGACCAATATAAGACTTCCAGACTATGGTCAAATCTAGTAGTGGGATTCACAGAGCAATAATGCATTTTTAGGGGTTCTAGTTAGAAGATATTCCAATTGATCAACCTGAGAATCAGGTTGAGTTGCCTCGAGAAAGAAGTTAGACTAATTTAGGAGTTCTCTACAGTCCAAGTACGATGTATGTCGATTGAATTGAATTCAAAAGAGTTTACAAGGTAGTTCTACGGGGATTCGTAACTGAAAGTGATATTTGTTGCTTTTGATTGTTATTTTGCTGCAGTAGTTTAGTCTTCCATAGTAGTTAGCTCATTCAATTAACAGTTGTAATAGCCAACTAGGTAACAGGGAAAGGAACGAGAAGGTTAGCTATTTTCAGACTCGTGGGAGATGACTTTGATACTTTCCGCTTCTATGCTACGGAGTGATAGTTGCACTTGGCTTTAGTTCCTATATAGTTAAGATTTTATAGTTAGTTCATGAACGCATCAGAGAGTTGCAAGCCACAGGAAGGGATGAGATGAGATCAGATGAGAGAGAGGGAGATGAGAGAGGTGAGAGAGAAACAGATGAGAGAGGAAGATGAGACCGAGGGCCAAACAAACATACAACTCTCGCTCTTTAAATTTTTTTTTTTTATTTCTATCTAGTACCGAGATGATGACGAAGAGAGATGAGGGAAGAAAATGTGGACTGGAAAAAAAATAGGGAACAAAAATTTAATTAGTGGGAATGGACTTTTTTAAGACTTTAATTAGAAATTTAAAAAATTATTAAAGAAAAAAAATAAAAAATTTGTTTATGGTGGTCATTTTTGTAAGGGGCAGTACGTAGTTTTTAAATAAAAGTAACATAGAACTTTTAATTAAATTATTCAAAAATATGTGATTTAGTGACTTTTATATAAATAAAATTTAATATAAATAATAATTTAATGAAGGCACTTTCATAACGCTTTTATATATTTATATTTTATAAATAGAAGCTTTCTCGCTCCCACTCCCACTTCGGATCACCTATGCAAACACCATTATACACAAGCTTCGGAGAGATAATTCTTGCCTTTGTTTCCCGTTCGGAGATCTTGAGGCCTTTACAGGCTGTTTGGCAAGAGAAGAATAATGTTGCTGAATATGTTAACTTGAATAATTAAAGTTAAGGAATGGAGAATTGCTACGACGTACAATAAGTCAGTTTTATTTGAGACTTGAAAGAAACAACGCAAAGCTACAAATTAGCCGGCTGGAAGAGAATGAAGCCGCAAAACACTTTGTTAACTTCACACGAAGCAAGAAAGCAGGTTGGCTCCATCAACAAAAACAGATTTGTGTTTAGGGAGCCTGCTTGTTACTTGTCATCCGCAAAGTGCCGAAGAAGAAGACAGCCAACAGCTGTGGCGCAGTCGGCTGCCGAATGTTTGACCAGTAATTTGGGTCAATTATTCAATAAGGTCAAAGACTAATTTTCATATAATGATGACACCTATTAAAAACTAAAATACCAATAATAATTCAGCAAGAAAAATTACCAAAATCCTTATGGACTTTATCTTTACTATTTGAAATACTCATACTCATCCTCTAAAAAGTAAACTTCATGATTAATTGCGGATGAAAAGGAGGAAAAATCTTTAAGACAAAAATGGGAAACAGGAGGACAAGCATAGGCTTCAAGTCCATCACGAGTAAACAGGGTAAGTTGCAAGTAATAACCCTAACCTTTTATTCTATTTCAGTTCTAACCATAACCTCCATTTTGTTCCTTGTACCTCCCTAATGTGGCTAAAATGTTCAATTTTGAATCTTGTTTGGATAGAATCCGTTATATTGGATGAAAAATGACACATCAACATAAAATTGTAGGAGAAAATGTTTGTTTTAATCCATGTAAAAATTTCCATTACCAAAAAAAGCCTTTGAAATTTTCAAATCTCCTTCTCCTCCCTCCCTAACGGCTTATCTCAGGCCTCCCTCTCCTGCCTCAACTCCCTCTCCTGCGACAACCTCGTACTTCATTCGCTCACCCTCTCCTTTGATTCCCTCTCCCCGCTGCGATCGCGATGCCTCTCTCTCTGAAATCTGTCTAACCTTCTTCTGCCTTACCATGTCCACTGCCGATCCATGGCCCTTCTCCTTCACCCTGTGACCAAACCATCCTCTTTTTGTTTCTTAATTTCCGAGTAAGCGCAGTTCATAGCCAATCTGACAAGCCATGAGAAAGATGAGGAGTTTCAAGATCTGATGGCGTTTGTTCCGGATCTCCAAATGGGTCTTCTGCTGGACCTGGACCCGACCAGGGTACCAGCGACTAAGCTCACCGGATCCTCCATGCAAGTCCAAAGCCATCTCCAGGATCATCAACTGGAGTAGGCGCTTGACTAGTGGATCCAAGTCGATCTGTTCTGTGAGACCCGGATCTGGGTACTTGCCGATAAGGTCACTTGGCCGTTTACGTGGGTCAGAAGGATTGCGACTTTCACAGAGTTCTGATGCCGGTGATTTACATCAACCATCCTCTGTTTGTGGAGCTCCTGCGAGATGCAGAGGAGGAATTGGGATTGAACTACCAGGGTAGGATTACAATTCCTTGCTGTTTTTCAGAGTTTGAGCGCGTGAAGACCCGGATTGAGGTTGGTTTTGGTTAGAGAAAGAGGATGTTCTTCCCATGACGTAACAAGCGGCGAGGGTTTGATGATGACAACGATGAATCGACGGTTGTTGTTGTTGGTCCAAGTGCAACTAAGAGTGGGGGTGAATTGGTTGTATTCCAAAACAATCCCCAAATGAGTTCTTGAAATCTGAAACTGAACTTGAACTTAAAGTACAATAATTAACTCGGTTTTGAGCAGAAAATGACTACCACAATCCACCTAAATGTTACTTTGAAAGCTACCTTTGAAGTGGTTTCAAAAACAAACAAGTTTAAGCAAGATAGGTAGCATAAAACACCAACTAAAACTCAAGTAAGTAGAGAGAAGGAGAAGCTTGCACAAGAAAATTTTTATAGAGGTTCGAACTCTCCACTTGAGAGCCTACTCCTCTCCTCAAGTTCACTACTTGAGAGTTTACTTCTCCACTATAAAACTCAAAGATACACAATAGCCTTCAAAGGCATACAACACTTTGGTAGTTCCTCCTACCTTCACCTCTCACTAGTTTTGCCAAAGGCTAACTAGAAACCTATCTATCTCTCTTTCCCTTACAAGGA
>KK900522.1:0-15164 GCA_000696445.1 Aquilaria agallochum
TTGAAGCGGCGGCCCGGTACATCCCCTGCCTCGCCACCCAAACTCTGAGGAATCCGGCATATCCCAGCAGCTGCAGAAAAACAGAGGCAAGAATGGGACAAGACAAAAAAGGAAAGGCAAATACTTAGAAGGAAAGGCAAGGTGAGAAACACACCTGGGCGGCGTGCTCGAAAAGCTTTGCGGTGAGGGAGTCATCATCTGGATGAGCCCCCGCAAGGGCCCTGAAAGAAGCTTCAGTAAGAACCCCCTTTGCAATCTCGTTAGCCATTCGCGGGCAGTCTTCGGAGTACATGTCCATGTCCTCCTTAAAAGACCAAAATGGCTCATTCGGAATCTTCCCCTTCGGGATATGGGCATCCCGAAGGGCCTGCTTCCGGGCATGCTCGGCAACCTAATTCGGAGGAAGAATCTCCTCTACACGACAAAAGCAGAAAAATTGTCAAACACAAGTAGCTCCCAAAAAATAAAAAATAAAAAATAAATAATTCAGAAACTGAGTGTCTAAGGCATCAAACCTGGTGGCACTTCGGCAACGTCGTCGCCAGAATCCAGGGCCCCCTCAGAAAAAATCTCCTTCCCTTTCCTCTTGCGGCAGTCTTTGGCAGAAGGGGCTTCCACCAAAGCGTCCAGAAGAGCCGCCGAATTAGGGCTTGAAGGAGCGACATCCGCACCGACCTCGGTCGAAGGCGCAGCAATGGTTACCTCGGGCTCCTCGCCCACCTCATCGGAAATCTCCGGCATAGGAGGGGGCACGGTCTTCTTCGATCGCTTGGCCGCCGGAGGCCCCTCGCCAGCCGCCTTCCGTCTTCGGGAGGCAGCCTTCTTTGTTTGTTCACCTTTCTCGGCCTACCCGACGAAAAGCGATCGGTAATAGGCAGCAGTATCGTCGCCCATCTCTGAAAAAGAGAGAAAACATCAGCGTAAGTCCAAGATGAAATTAAAACAAGGGGACTAGGAGATGACTTACTTTCNCCTCTGACACATCGCCCACAGACGCACCATGTCACCTCAAACGACGCTCTGACACGCCGACGCCGCCCAGGCCTTGTCACAACCTGTCTCGGACCAAGGCTCGAGGGAGCCTACAAACAGCTACTTGTCCCTTTTGTCCAAAGGTACACAGCAGATCTGACCGAACACGTGTCACGATCTGAATGGGCCAGACACTTCTATAAATACCAAAGAACAGCCCCTTGCAAAGGGTTGGTGAGTCAGTTGAGAGGACACGAACAGGCAAGGCCACTAAACCCCTGAGTGTTCTCTTTCCTTCACCTCTCAGAAAACTAACTTAGGCGTCGGAGGCTCCTCCCCGGAAAGATATCTCGGGGACCTCTTAACCTTTCCTTTTGGGCTCTTCAGGTACCACTCCCTAGGAAACCTCCACTCCGGGCATTCTCCTCCTCAGGAAGTCCCTCCAGACACCACCATGTCCTCCAGCGAAGACGTCTCCGGACATCAACATTGGTTTGCAAGTGAAATCACATCATTGTTCTTACATGTGCATGGAGAGTTGAAGCCTTGTGATCTTTGTATAGATAAGGGATTTTTAAGTTTTCAAGTGTTAAATTGATGCACTTAAATGTTATCTAGAATGTTTTGAAGTATTACAAGTGATTGCTAAGTGGTTTGGTTGGGGTAAAAAGTGAAAGAGGGCAAATTGAGCACAAAACGGACAAAACACAGCACCAGGCAAGACCCTTTCGCACCGCGGTGCTAGGATTGTGGCTATAACACTAGGGAAGTCAAACCAAGATCAAGAAGGGCTATTTGTGCTACCTTTGGCACCATGGCACCAACCCCCCAAGGCCCGAAGCTTGAGGCTCCCTAAGGGAACTCCGGTGCTATAGCTATGTTCCCCAGACCATTCTTAGACATGTGTGACCTTTAGATGGGGCTAAGATCCACTTATAAAGTAAGTTAAATGCATATTTTAAAATATTTAAGGGGTGGACAAGGAAGAGTTTTATAGGCCAAGTATGTAAGTGGACCTTAAATAAGGTTGAGTGCTATGTAAGCAAGAGAGGCTTAAGCTTCTAGAGCACTTTAATTAAGCTATCTCACTTAACAAATTGAGCCACCAAGTTTAACAACTCCTGTAAAGTAAGAAAAAGGGTAAATAAAGAAGTGGCAAGTCACCACACTTGCTAAGGCAAGAACAAAGTTCTTGCAAAGAAGTATGACTAAGTTGAGGAAGGTTTCCACAACAGAACCTCTTTTAGTAGCCATTAGGTAAGACCTCGAGACGTTTTGAGTTCACATTAAGTTATATATATTTGTTTATATATACAGGTCTTAAGATTTTTAATGTAGGTTAGGAAATTCTTTATTGAGAATTATCAAATTCCCAGCCCTTAAGTTTATATTGTGCATATATGATGATGTTGTCCTTAACATCGAACAAAGAAGTGTTAAGTTTGATTTCTTGTTGCATGTATAAGTTTATTTAATTATGATTGGTTCAAAGTTTTAGTTAGTCCATTATTATGCTAACTGAGTTGTTTTATGACCTTGGCAGTGATTAGGCTATTGAGGGCACAAGTAAAGTAAAGTGACTCTCCACTATGGAGTAAATGAGCTCGAGTTAGAGCTAAGATATATTGTGATCTCAAACACCTTGAAAAATTGATTACCTAATTTTACTAAGTTGATTCTCTAACATAGACAAGGGTGAAAAGACTTGAGTGGATTTTATATACATAGTTGTTTTGGTTGTACATTATGTTATTAACTAATGTATATAGGGTTGATACTCGAAGTCTCACCTACTTATTTTCTTGGCTTCAGTTTATGTTCATTTTTTTTAACTTTTTTATAAAATGCGTAAAATTTGTCAAAGTGTTTTGCTCAATTGATTTACTTTACCAAAGAGCTGAAGCTACATATGCATGATCAAGTCCTAGGTTAATGAACTAGTTTCATGTAAGTTTTAAAGAATTATGAGTTTTAACCATTCATTTCAAATTAAGTATGGGACCACTAAATCCCAATTAAGTTTTCCTCAAGTGATCTTGGCTAGGCATCCCTTATAGGAACAGCTGGCATCCACATGGAAGCAAGCTACCTTGTGGAACAACTACAAAACACATCCTATGTTGCTTATATATGTGTCTTGCATCTTTTCCAATTTCCAATAGCTATAATTTGTATTTCCTTATATTTTAATTAGGAATTCTAGGTTTATTATTATTTCCAAGTGTTTTTAACTCTTGAGAATAAATATTCCTAGTTATTCTATATTTTTTCCAACTAAGACTATTAGTTACATTAAACTGAGTGTTTAAGTTTGTCTTGTACGATTGTTTCTAGCCCAGTAAAGAGAGCTACATTCTCTTCATTGTAAAAACAAGTAGATTGTTGATAATTTTTCTAATGGAAAATCTCTTCTCTTGAGTTCTTTGGAACTTATCCACCTTGAATGAAACTAAAAAGATTTTCTTAATATAGTTTTTCAAATTTCTTTTAACTTCACTTTGGCATTACTCCTTTTAATCTAATCTATTTTTAGCTTCTTTTATTTATTTTAATTCAATTTTTGGACCCAAATTGAGGAGTTGGTGTGAAACGGCCCTTTGTTGGCCTACCCATAAAACCTATGGAAATGGTGCCACACTTGATAGCCAAAGGGCTATTAACCCTTCTAGAATTCTCAAACTAACCTGAGAAGCACCACCCTTGGGAAACATGAGTGACCAACCTCAGTAAAAAGGGTGCCCTTACCATGCTCGGGAAGAACACCACCTTATAACCGAGGGGCCATGACGCCCGAGATCTCCAGATCACCTAGCCAAAAACCACATTTGGTGAAGACCTAGCCCGGACCTCAACTACCCTCGATAAGTGATCGGACTGACCTCGGAAAGGGCATGTACAACCACTATTGGATGGGCAAGCCCACCAACTCTGGGAGTGTATATCCCCATCCTCCGCAAGGGAGAACGTTTCCCGAAGGTGCCCCATTCTGCTGAAGGACCTCTCCTAACAACACTCGGTGGTAATGTTGGGCCAAAGGAGACCTCCTGCCCCAAAAAAGTCTCATACTCTAAAGGGGTCTAGCTTCTCGAAGAGGTCTTGTGAAGACACGAGAAAAATGGTTAAGGAGCCTCTGAGATAGAGACCTCACACATACCCCTGACCTCTGGCCAGAACGGCCTACAACCAGTTGGAGATACCTATCTCTGAAGGTACGGACCACATCCGACCGTACACATATCACAATCTGAGTGGGCTATGTCAAATGGCCTCCCCCCTACGCCCACTTATAAATATTTGGGAATGACCCTAGTAAGAAGAGAGAACTCTTTTTACTATTTACTCTTCACTCTCTGCTTCTTACTCCCCAAATACTGACTTGGGCGTCGGAGGCTCTTCCCCTGGAAACTCATTTTGGGGAGTCTCTAACCCTCATTCTTTTGAGTGTTTCAGGCACCTTCATACCGGAAGTCTCCCCTTCAGGCCAGCATGTCATACGACGAGGATGCCGCTGGCCATCATTTGGCACCGTCTGTAGGAACTCCCTCTGAGGTCGCCATTGTTAAGACCCGGTGTTTTAAGGACAAGGGACTCCCAAACTCCCAGTCCACACCTGAAGCTCCAACAATGATTGAACCACCTGCAGTAGAGACTTCTTTGCCTGAGGATGAATGTCCTCTGATGGTCATGATGAGCTTCCTGTGCGATTTCTAGCGCTCTGTTATGGCTGAGATGACACAACGGCTTGACCAAAGGTGGTCTTAACCACCTTTGGCCCGAAGGGCCTCTTCACCAGCTGCCCGCCGGGAGAGAAGTCCTAAATCTACTCATCGGAGTTCAGGAAGTAGAGACTTCCACGATGAGTCCTCAGCGGAGGATGTACCCCCCAGAGGACGTTGTACTGGAGAAACGACGTCAAAAGGCCCCAAAACTTCCCGCCGGCGGAGTTCATCATCGGATGAGAAGTCACAATCCCCCCGCCGATGAAGTTTCTCCCCAAAAAGGAGACGTCGCTCTCCGTTGCGGAAGGCCACCAGGCAACGAGAAGAGAGCAGTACTACCACCCTCATAGAGAAGATCCTAGAGAGGCTGGAAAAAGTAGAAAGGCAGATTTCCCGGAAGCCTGTTTGGTCAAGGCTATCGGAGACCTTCACTAGAGAAGAGTCATCCTTCATCCATGGAATAGTAGAGGCATCCATGCCAAATGACTTCTGAGTGCGACGCTTGGAAACATATGATAGGCGTAGCGACCCCCAAGTTCACATAACGAAGTATAGATGCAACATGGTGTTGCATGGTGCTAATGATGCCACCCTCTGCAAGTGCTTTGAAGTTAGTCTTTCCGGGCCCGTGACTACGTGGTATAACTCCCTGGCCCCCGGAACGACAATGGGTTTCTAGGAGTTGTCCATAACATTCATTCAACAGTTGATTGGAAGGAGACCGACGGTGAAGATGCCTGTCCAGATGTTTAGTATAGCGCAAAGGAATGGAAAGACCATTCGCGACTATGTCGAGAGGTTCAATAGGGAAGCCCTGAGTGTGCCCAACTTCTGCCCCGAAATCTGCATCCTTACCATGATCAGGGGACTTCGGAGAGACTCACAACTCTTTTACGAGTTGTCCAAAGATCCCCCAGACATCCTTGGGGAATTCTAGCGGAGGCTAGAACAACACATGACTGTTGAAGAACTGCGAATGGGAGGGCTAAAGTCTGACCACAATCATACCGAGGGTCAAGCTCACCAACCTCGGTTTCTGACGAAGGGTGGGGTAAGACCTCGAAAACAAATAGGGAAGAGGCAGGTGTCGTTCACTCCCTTGAACACCACAAGGACAAACATACTGATGGCCATGGAAAGGCAAGGGACTACCATCCAATGTCTGAAGGCGATGACCTCGGAGAATAAGAAGAACATGAAGAAGTTTTTCCAGTTTCACCGAGATCATGGGCACGACACCGAGGACTGCTTCCAGTTGAAAAAGTACATAGAATCTTTTATCAAACAATGCCAACTGCGGCGGTACTTACGAATGCCGTCCCCCAAAGGAACAAGGGAAGAAGAAAGGAAAAGGGAAGATGAAGACTATGATTCCGACCGACATCGGAACCAAAGTCCCAGGAAGCATCCACCACCTCCAATGGGAGTAATCCAGACAATCACCACTAGGATACCCTCAGCCGAGAAGAAAAGGAAAGTCCGGGAAATCTCGATGATGGAGTTTGGAAACCCAGCGAACAAGCTTGTTCGGAAAGATGGGTCTACTATAAAGTTCCTTCATGATGACCCCCTCCTAATTATGACAAGGATAGGGAGTTGGGACGTCAAAAGAATGCTCATTGATGATGGTTCCAATGCCGATGTTCTGTTCTCCCACCTATTGCCGAACTTGGGCATCTCCAAGGGTGATATCAAACCTGTTACTTCCCCTACGTTTGGTGTAAGTCAATCCGAACTCCCTGTGCTCAGGTGGATTGATCTGCCCTTGATGCTAAGGGGAACTTCGGTTTAGAACAAGAAAGAGCTCTTCGGCTCCACAATGACAAGGTTCATCATCATAGATGTCCCTTCTTCATACAATGCCATCCTCGGAAGGTAGACACAAAGGAATCTCCACATTCGCCCAAATGTGAAATTCCTAACAATCACCTTCGGCGTGAAGGAAGGCACGTAGAGATATTCATTGATCAAGCTGAGGTGAGGAAAGTCTTCGTGAAGGCTAGACAATGTCCAATGAAAGTTCATGCACAGACTTCAAAAGAAAAGAGCATACTCGCTAAAGAGGCAATAGGAGAAGGAGTAGGTGACTTCAAAAAAATAGAAACAGATGATGTAGAACTTGTCCCAGGATGAAGTACCTAAGTGGGGAAACAACTGGCCGAAAGTGACAAGCAAGAACTTGTATCTTTTCTATTCATAAACAAATATTTGTTTGCCTACTCTCCAAAAGACATGCCCGGGGGAGACCCTTGGACAATTCAACATAGCCTTAAAGTGTGTCCAGAGGTAAAGCTTGTTCAGCAAAAAAAGCGCAGCCTTTTGGCGCATAAGAACAACTTCGTTAGAGCCGAAGTCCAATGGTTAGGAGGCAGGTGTAATAAAAGAAGTCAAGTACCCCGAATGGCTTAGCAATGTTGTTATCGCCACGAAGGAAGGGAGTGATAAACCTTCGAATGTGCATTGACTTCCAAAACATAAATGATGCCTGTCGTAAAGATTCATATCCTTTGCCACCAATAGATCAATTGGTGGACTCCACCGCCGAATACGGTCTACTTAGCTTCCTCGACGCCTTCAGTGGATACCACCAAATTCGGATGGATTCCGAAGACGAGGAGAAAACCTCCTTCATCAGTGAAGTCGGGACCTACTACTATGTCAAAATGCACTTCAGTCTGAAGAATGCAAGGGCCACGAACCAAAGGCTGATGAACAGGGTGTTTGACACCCAAATTGGGAAGAATATGGAAGTATATGTCAATTATATGATAGTTAATAGCAAACTGCCTAGTAGTCATATCTTAGACTTCAAGGAAACATTCCACCGACTTTGGGAATTCAGAATCCGTCTTAACCTAGAGAAGTGCACGTTCGGGGTGAATGCGGGTAATTTCTTGGATTCATGGTATCGGAAAGAGGCATCGATGCCAACCCAGAAAAAGTTAAGGGCATGCTAGGATTCCGTACTCCTACAACAACCAAGGATGTGCAAAGGCTGACTGGGAGAATCACTTCCCTTAGTAGATTCATCTCCAGATATGGGGATCGGTGCCGACCGTTCTTCAAAGTGCTCACCAAAGTAGTAAAGAATGAAGGTACCTTCAGCTACGAGGAATATCCTTGGACCGAAGACTACCAAAAGGCCTAGGATGAGCTCAAAAGTTACCTAACCCGTCTGCCGACACTTTGGTAGCCGAGGGAAAGAGAACCTCTCATCCTTTACCTCGTTGTCAGTAAAAAAACGGTCAGTTCAGTGCTTGTAAAGAAAGAGGGAGGAAGGCAGTGGCCGATATACTATGTGAGTAAGTCTTTACATGGTGCCAAAGTTAGGTACCCTCTTCTATAGAAGGCCATATATGCCTTAGTATTGGCAAGTAGAAGGTTGCGAACTTACTTCCAAGGACACCCTATTACTGTCCGAAGTAACCTACCTCTTCGGGATGTCATGAGGAGGGTAGATCACTCGGGAAGATTATCGAAATGGTGTATTGAGCTCGGTGAGTATGACATCACTTATGAGCCAAGAAGGGCAATAAAGGCCCAAGCACTGGCAGACTTCATCGCCGAAGTGCCAAAAGTCGAGGATACCCCTGAGGACCTTGAAAATGAGGAACCTAAGTGGACACTATTTGTTGATGGAGCCTCTGGTTCTAAACATCAAGTAGCTGGAGTAATCCTCCGCGGTCCTGAAGGTATGGAAGCCATGAAGGCCATCAAATTCGGCTTCAATGTCACCAACAACGTCACCGAAAATGAAGTCCTTATAGTAGGCTTATGGCTGGCAAAAAGAGTTGGTGTGAGAAATCTGAAGGCCCACCGTGATTCTCAGCTAGTAATCTAGCAGATGGTGGGGGACTATGGCGTAAAGGACCTAACCTTGGAAAAATACCATGACCTCGTCAAAAAGCTCATCCAAGAGCTTGACACGGTACATATAGAAAATGTACCTCATTGAGATAATGTGGAAGCAGACACTTTGGCCAAATCAAAGAAGTCCACCGAAGTACTATATCAGCCAAGCATAGCGATATTGTGCATAACAACCTCGGGCAGAGGGTGGAAAGATCCCATCAAGAAATACCTCATAACTTCAGAACTTCCCAAAGATTCTCTTGAAGCCGCGAGAGTGTGAAAATGCTCGAGAAGATACTTCCTGATTGGGGAAGAATTGTATCGACAAGGGTACGCAAGTCCATTATAGAGGTGTGTCAGCGAAGAGGATGTTAAAGCTATCCTAAAAGAATTCCATGAGGGGGCTTGCGGTTCTCACGTAGGAACTGATGCACTGGTCGGAGTACTACTTCGGCAAAGATATTTTTAGCCCACCTTGAGGAAGGGTGCGAGGTAGTTCATCTAGAAATGCGACAAACGCCAAAGACACACACCTATCCAGAGACTACCCTAAAAAATGATAACTTTGTTGGGTTTCGGGAGCCAAACAGTGCAGTGGAATTTAACCGAAACCCTCCAGGATCCAAGTGAAACAGGGTAAACCGGGTGCTCAAAAATTTCATACCTAATTTTCGGTTGAGATCTCTCACTCAACTGTAGAGTTGAATCACAAAACCTGAACAGTTGACGTGTTCAGGCTCTCTATAGTATCCANGGTGGGTCGGTCCAGTACACAAGTTCTCCAACTTGTACCCATATGTAGACTACATATCTCATATTAGTCTCCACATATGCTAGTCGTTATGTATTATTGCAACCCGCTCCACAATAATACTAGACCAGGGACGTTTAAGAATATCATTATTCTAGGGTTACAATTATGTTTGTTAAGTTACGCAGAAACAAAAAAACAAACAAAATTGCTGGATTAATGCCTAAATAAAATATCATGACTCAATGTGCAAAAATACAATCATCTCATGATTGGCTTTTTGGGCACAACACTAACAAACTTCGGCAAACTACCCTTGCCCCTTTGCCGTATGGGGTATAGACCTCATTGGCCCTTTCCCAATAGCTCCTAGAGGAGTGAAGTTCGGCGTAGTCGCAGTAGATTATTTCACCAAGTGGATCGAGGCAGAGCCTTTAGCAGCAATCTCGATGAAGGACATACAGAGATTTGTCTAGAAGGACATCATATACAGTTCGGCATACCGAGGGTGATAGTAGTTGATAATGGTTCCCAGTTTACCGATAAAGGTTTCCAAGAATTCATAGTCAACCTTGGGACAAAGTTGCACTTCACCCTGGTGGCCCACCCTCAGAGCAATGGACAAGTTGAAGTGTCCAACAGAACAATAATGGATGGCCTGAAGAAAAGGTTGAAGGAAGCAAAGGCAAGATGGCTAGGAGAGCTTTTGAGTGTCCTATGGAGCTATTGAACAACCCTAAGAAGAGCCACGGGTGAGACGCCCTTCTCACTCGTCTTCGGCATAGAGGCCATTATCCCTGTCGAGGTCGTACAACCATCGGTCAGGATACAAGTGTTCGACGAAGAAGGGAACAACCTCGGTTTAAGAACCAAGTTGGACCTCATTGATGAGTATAGAGAGATGTCCGAGCTCAGAAGAAAAGCTTTCCAGCAAAGAGTAGCCGTTGCTACCAACCTGCACGTCAAGCAAAAAGGAATCAAGAAGGGGGACCTCATCCTCTGAAAAGCTGAATTTGAAGCCCGAAGACTATCTCACGAAGTACTTCGGGCAAACTGGGATGGATCTTATTTGGTCCTTGATGAAGTTCGACTAGGAGTCTACATCCTCGGTGACTCCAAAGGTGGAGAATTGAAAAATACATGGCATTTAGATTCCTTGAAAAAATTATATACATAGAAATTTTTTCTAAGGAAAAATTGTACAATTCTCACAATGGTAACTGACCGAACCTGGTGTAAAAACCGAACAAAGTTTTTCCCGAAAATGCCTACATGCAAGATTTTACATTTTTTCTAAAGGCATGATAACTGAACATGTTAGCCTCTGAAGGAGAAAATGAAACATGTTCACTTCCGAGGGGGAAAACTGAACATGGTCGCCTTCGATGAATGACAACCAAAGATGGTCTTTTTATAAAAGTGCCTCAGTAAATTTGCACACTTAGAAAAATTTTCAAGAAGAAAGTTGCGCAAAAACACCTAAGAGGCATAACCGAAAATAGTTATATCCAAAGGTGAATATTTCCTTCAATCGAACATGGTTTCTGAAAGAGAGCATTTCATGTGACCAAACATGGTCATACCCGAAGGAAGAAAGCCAAAAGTAGCTGCTTCCTGAAGTGCATAAGTAAAGAACTTAGAAAAATTTTCAGGGATGAAATGGTCAAAACATGGATATGTCTGAAGGGTAACTTTTTCCGAAAAGCGTTAATCGAACGTTGTTGGCGAAAAAGGGACTTAACTAATTGCACATGTGTTAAGTTTCACGGAAGATGGTCTTTTTCCAAAGGATAATGACTGAACATGGTCACAACACCCTTCGACACTGAAGATAGTTCAGTAAGGAACTTAGCCAAAATTTTGAAGAAAAAGTTTCATTCAAATTTCATTACAAAGTACAAAGAGAGCAAATTACAAGGGAAATACGCCAAAGGAAGCCTATTCAGGGTCCTGGACACTTGCTGGCTCCACGGCATCTTCAGCTATCTCACTTTCGGCGTCATCATTTTTGGCAGCAATTGTTGGGCCCGAAGGTGGATTAGCTGGGAGATTGAAGAACTCTATCCTTGACCACTCCCAAGATGGTCCTTTAAGGATGTCCAGGGCTACCAGAAAGGAAAGGTCGAGGTTAGGAAATTTGGACAGAACTTGGTGACGGGCCAGGCAAAAACCGTCCTGATAAGAGGACTTAGTTGCCTGGTTAGACTTATTCTTCTCCACATGCAAGTCCTCAAGTTCATTATTAAGGACCACGACCTCCTTCTCCAACTTCTTCCTTTTCTTCTTCTCCTTCTTTAGCTTGTCAACCTCGGCCTAAAGTTTGGAGTTAAGAGGTAATGCCTTTGTAAGGTCAGCAACGACATCCTCTTTCCCCTTTGGGAAAGCCTCGTTCGCTGAGATCAAAGATATCACCTTCAAACCAAGGTCTAACATCTTCGTCGAAAAGTCCTGAATGAGCTCCCCCTGACTCTTCAGGAACTCTTCCCAAAGGTTGGCTAGCTCTTCCTTGGCTATTTTATTAAGCTTGCGGTACTTGATGACAGAGCTAGCAAAGAGTTCCTTGGCCTTTGCCAAGTACTCCTCGGACCGACCTTGGAGCAAAGACTGTTTGACTGCCCAAGCTCTGAAGTATCCACTATATGCCAAGAGCTGCAAAAGGAAAGGCAGAATGAGGATCAGAAATGGGAAAAAACTTAAGAAATTTTGCTAAGTCCCAAAAGGTTCAAAAGCTTACTTGGGCAGCATGTCATTCATCCTCACGATGAGGACCTCCTCATTCGGACACTCCTCCGTGAGGGACTGGAAAGTGGCGTTTGTTAGGATGCCCTTTACTATTTGAGGAGCCATTTTCTGGCTATCCTTGGAGAACAAGTCCATGTCCCTTGTGAAAGTCCAGAAAGACTCCCTCGGCACCTTGCCCTTTGGAATCTTGGTATCCCGAAGGGCCCTCTTCCGAGCGTGCTCCACCACCCACTGAGCAGGTGCTTGCTCCTTTGCAAAATCACGCCGAAGTTCCATTAGCATGTTATCCCTTAGCCATTCATCTATAAGGTCTAAAATACCAAAAATTCCCAAACTCATAGAAGAATGGCTAAGGGACAAACCTGGTGAAAGCTCGGCATCATCTCCCTTGGAGTCACTGACCTCGAGGACCTTGGCAGGAACATGCTTACTTTTCCCCTTCCAGTGCTCCTTAAGCTCTTTGGCCGAAAGTGCCCCAACCGAGGTCCCCAAGGTCTCCGCCACAGTATTGGGACTTAGGGGAGTTGAGCAGATGGCCAGCTCCGAAGGGCCGTCGACACGAACAGAATTTTGATCCTGCACCTCCACATCGCCTTCAGGGGGAGGAGGAAGGGAGTCCCCCTTGACTTTCTTCAACTTTAGGGTAGAAGATGGTCCCCCGAGCGCCTTCTTCCTTTTCGGCTTTGACTTTTTTCTCTGCTGCTCCCCTTTCTCGGCCTGACCGAGGAATAGAGGTTTGTAAAATACAGCGGACTTGTCACCCATCTCTGCAAAAAGTAGAACATAAGTGTAAGTACAGAAAGAGATATATGAAAAAATCTGGGAAGAAACTTACTCCCTTCAAGAACCAGATATGTGAGTTCACCCCGAATGAGCATTGCTAGCCCCGCCTTCTTCCCGTCAAAAGGAGGCTTCAGCATGTTTAGGTCGTTAATGTGTTCCTTGATCACCCCTAGCTCCCGGAAGACCTCTTCGGTCATGAGATTCCATCTAATGGGAAAGGGGTATAAGGAATGTGGAGGGACCTCGAGATCCCAGTCTGCGATAGCCCGAATATGGCTGTTGAACTCCTCAAATTGGGCTTCTAACTCTAAGGTTAATAGCTTCCTTTTGATCAACTACATCAATAGCCAAAGTCCCAAAGCCCATTTGGTTGGCACATGCTTCCACTGCTCATTCACCTTCAGAAAGAAGAACTTCTTCTGCCACCCTTACTAGCTGTCCTTCGTCCCGAAGGTGAACATGTACTTCTTGCTCCCAGATCCCCGAGGAATTAAAAAGTAGAACCCACACTTTGGGATGGGGTGGAGTTTGTAATATTGCATGAAGAAGATAAAGTGGGGCTCTATCTTGAAGACCCTACACATGCAAAGAAAAGCATCGAAATAAGAATATGAGTTCGGAGGAAGTTGGTTCACAGCTATGCCATTGAACTGGAAAAAGTCGCAAAACATCTTCGACGGAGGATACCGAAGTCCAGCCTTCAGCTAGGCCCAAAAGGCGGTAACCTCATCCGATAAGGCATATAATTAGGCATACCTGGACTAGGTAGCCTAGTGACAGCATAAGAAGGAAGGAAGAATTTGGCCAACCACTTCTGAACTTTCTCCGAAGTGGCATAGCTTGGATGAGAGTTGAGGGGAAGCCAGCTCTCGGGAATGGCATAGGTCTTAGCTTGGGGAGAAGACATGTACAGAAAGAAGAAGTTTAACCTCAGGAAGGCGAAAGAAAAAGAATGGGGAAGACACAAAAAATACGGAAGAGTGACTTTGGAAAAGAGACTCACCTAGCTTGGAACAAGGTATGAACTTCAGAAGACCACCACAAGTGTCACCGAAAATCACTCCACCGCTAGCACCGCCACCGAAAAAAGAAAGAGGCAAGAAGAAACTGGAGAGCAAGGATAGCAAAAGAGGAGAAGTGTGGAAAAAACTGAGAACGAAGGGTTTATATAGGCTGAAGGAGGCAGGTGAAGCCTCGCCATAATGATCCCTCAAAGGCGAAGAGACGTGACTGGGATAATGGACGCGACTGTTCGCCAGTCACCAGGTGACACATGTCACCTGACACAGGAAACGAGGGCACGCCTCCTGATAGCTAGCAAACTTATCCAAGCTTAGCCTGAAGTGACGCGTTTATTCGATTAAAAGATGTGATGATTCACTGAGGCAAAAAAAATCAGAAGGGGAATATACACTTCGTTCCAAAGTAACAACTTTGGGAAAATCAAAAGCTCAGCTAAAAATGAGGAAGTACCGATTAAATGATGACAGGACTACCTCGGTTTGAAGAGTCAACATGAACTAAAGAAGCGCCCTCTCACTGAAGAAGTGATATGATCAAGAAAGGCACACATGGAGAAGGCAAGGACCCATTGAACGTTTCTAGTGGACCTATGACGAGGAAGAAAGCTAAAGAGCTCTCAAGTGAACTACAAGCCTTTGTTTCAAGTTTCTTCATGGAGAATGGACATGAAACTTCACAAGGAGCTGCTAGAAATTTCAAGACACCATATGGAGATGATGAATATGCTTGGTACTCAATTTTGGAGTGCTTAGACAAGTCACAAAATAAGGACACCAAGGACATCACTCAAAGTGCACCATTTGAGCCACCTTAAGTGTTCTTGATGCATTTTGTGCCCATAAGCTGGATTTTGAGCTCTAACTTTTCAGACCTGTTTTTCCACATCTAAGAGGAAGATTCATGTCATTGGAACCCAAAGATTCAAGCTGGGAGCTAAAAATACAAGTGAAAGCCCTAAAGTGCCCAAAAATGCACCCGAAAAGGCTATTTGGGGGTTTTCGGGTTTAATCTTGTATTTGCATTTTATTTTCGTTCAATTCCTGTTTAGATACATTATTTAGGATGTTATTTAGGCTATGAAATTAATTCAGGTCGCTTAGGACAGGTGGCATACGCTGCATACACAAAACAAGTTAGAAAGGGTTTAGGAATCCTAATTGGACTAGGTTTTCTTGAGTCCTTTGTAACTAGGTTTCCTAGGTGACTTGGGCTGCGAATTTTGCCCAGATTTTTACCCTAGTTTAGGCCTATATAAAGGCACATATTCTGGATGTAAACACACAGATTTATGCCGAAATAATATTGCTCTTTGGAGAGGTTTT
>KK900522.1:15489-75709 GCA_000696445.1 Aquilaria agallochum
CTGCACACCTTAAACATGTGTTAAAAGGGTGTAGGAATCCTAGTTTGACTAGGTTTTCTTGAGTCCTTTGTAACTAGGTTTCCTAGGTGACTTGGGCTGCGAATTTTGCCCAGATTTTTACCCTAGTTTAGGCCTATATAAAGGCACATATTCTGGATGTAAACACACAGATTTATACCGAAATAATATTGCTCTTTGGAGAGGTTTTTCTCTTTGGTTCTTGGCGGACTACCTTGGTACACAAGTTTGCTTGTGTTCTTGAAGTTCTATACTTCTCATTTCTAATCACAGGTTGATTAGGGGTGGGGGTTTTAAACCCAATCTTTTTGATGTCTTGTGGAGCTTGAATCTCATCTTGGGCGCATTTCATGGTCATTATACCATAGGGGTTCGCATCAAGAAGGTAACCTCGGTAAAAAATTCAGTTAATACTTGCTAAGACGAGTGTCACCTACCACAAAGAGTTCAACGAAATGCTTGCAAAAGCTCAAAGTACCGAAGATACAAATTCGGCTTTCCGAAAGGGGCATGTGATAGCCAAAGGGCTATTAACCCTTCTAGAATTCTCTAAGTGACTTGAGAAACACCACCCTCGAGAAACATGAGTGACCAACCTCGGTAAAAAGGGTGCCTTTACCATCCTCGGGAAGAACACCACCTCATAACTGAGGGGCCATGACGCCCGAGATCTCCAGATCACCTAGCCAAAAACCACCTTCGGTGAAGACCTAGCCCAAACCTCAACTACCCTCGATAAGTGATCGGACCGACCTCGGAAAAGGCATGTACAACCACCCTCGGATGGGAGAGCCTGCCAACTCCGAGAGTGTATATCCCCATCCTCCGCGAGGGAGAACATTTCCTGAAGGACCTCTCCTAACAACACTCGGTGGTAATGTCGGGCCAAAGGAGACCTCCTGTCCCGAAATAGTCTCATACTCCGAAGGGGTCAAGCTTCCCGAAGAGGTCTTGTGGAGACACTACAAAAATGGTTAAGGAGCCTCTGACACAGAGACCTTGCACACGCCCCTGACCTCTAGCCAGAACGGCCTATGGCCAGTTGGAGATACCTATCTCTGAAGGTACGGACCACATCCGACCGGACACGTATCACGATCTGAGCAGGCTGTGTCAAACGGCCTTCCCCCTACACCGTTCTATAAATATTTGGGAATGACCTTGGTAAGAAGAGAGAACTCTCTCTACTCTTTGCTCTTCACTCTCTGCTCCTTACTCCCCAAATATTGACTTGGGCATCGGAGGATCTTCCCTCGGAAACTCATTCCGGGGAGTCTAGTGTTTCAGGCACCTTCATACCAGAAGTCTCCCCTTCAGGCCAGCATGTCATATGATGAAGATGCCGCCGGGCATCAACACTAGTCATAATTGATTAATTGATTACTTACACACTAGTTAAAACCTTCATGATTCTAGTTAATTAACCTACTATGCAATCATGTGTGAGTAAATTCTTTGACTTGAATGATTAAACAAGCAATAAAACATAAAACGTTGTCATGGCATTTTATTAAAAACCAAGCACCAAAATCGTCAACCATATAAAATAGGTGTGAATTTAAATACACATAATCAACCGCTTGTGAACATCCAAACAACCCAAGAGCGACTCTAGAGTTAATCTACTTAACCATGTATATCGGAGGCAACTAGTGTATGAGACTGTACACCAAAACTGCATTATCGAGATCCATGACTAACCTTCTACCTTAGAATAAACTCCCCGATGGCAAGCTCCACTAGTGCTCCTTTATGCTTCATTAGCCTCTGTAGACCAAACAAATAACTGTAATTAGTATCATAACATAACCAACAAGCAAACCATAAAACAAGAATCATAAGGATTCAAATAAGTGTAATACTAACTCGTGAGCCTAGCCTAACAACCCTCAATGGTTGTCAGCCTTACTAGATAGAATCTGCACAACAAACACTTAGGGAGTGAAAATCTTCAATTCTAAACAAGGGATCCTTCAACCTGTAAGGAGAACCTTGAGGACAAGCATATATACAAAATATATGAATTCTACAATGTGTCCTTGTAGTCTGAAAACTAACATATGTGCATACATTTGGGTCCCTTGAGACCCATCCTCATCCTAATCCTTGCACAGATGTCACCCTATGCCTAGTGAATTCTAGTCTTTAACTTGCCCCTAGCAACCTTCGCTTACTGACGTCCTGGTGAGCTAAGCTCACTAAATATCCTTCCTTTTGTTGTTGTACAGGTGAACATATTGTATGCACCTCACTTGAGTTCCAAGAAACTCACAAGGTGTACTAAGTCTCTACATAATGCCTCAAGTACTTAGACTTGCCTAGGTCACTTGTGTACTAAGCTTCCACCTTAAAACCTTACCAAGAGTTCACTAGGCTACAAGTGCATTAAGCTTTCACTCAAGGCACATACCTATCCACCATTACTCAGTTCATCGTAATGGAATAGCATTGACCATGGTTGGACTCACTCACTAGGTTTCTTGGAACTCACCTAGGTGCACTAAGGTTCCCACATTAGGACCTTAAACACAAAGGATAGTTTAGGCTCCTAATGGTACTAAACCATACACTAGATTATTGGTGCTCTCTTGTTATGGCCCTTCTAGCGGGATGCTTGACTAAATGAGGTAAAGTAAATTAAATCCTAAATTGGAACCTTATTTTTAGTTCACATAGCAAGATTAAGTGTGTTAGGCAAGGTTCATTAAGTTTTGAGGAGTTTATGACACCAAAGGAGGCTCGAGGGTAAAATGGTAATTTTGTGTCTAGAGGCATTGGTCCGAGTCCCAGAAGTTAAAATATGTTTTAAAAACCTAAGCCTTGCTTTCAACACAAAAATTAGCCTAAGTATGCAAGGTTTGACCAAGTTTTGACTTTGGTTACTATTTAGGGAAGGGGGTCAGTGTCTTTGGGGATCTCGGTCATCTAAGTTTGCATTGATGTATGGATGTAAATACTCTAGTTAGCTACAATCCTTGAAAGACACCAGAAAGGGGATGAAGGGAGTTCCTAGAGTATTTTGCAGGGAGGGACTCTCCCACGCTCAAGTAAGGAAGTAATATAGCTGGGAGTATAAGGAAAGCTCAACAAGATAACCCTTTTTTTGGGTACCTGGAGATGGCTCCTTTTATATTTGTTCCAAAGGGTTGACCTTCCAAATCTACTGTCCATGTGTTTGGCTAGATCATGGAATAGGGGTCTATTTCATCTCAACTATCCCTACAGCTAGGTATCCTGACATAGGCCTAAGTGAGCACTTTGCACGCACTTGAGAGTCCATTCCTAACGGTATTTATCAGTATTAGGGATCATTGCCACCAAGGGGTCTAACATGTCCCTCGGTCAAGCAAATTTCTGAAGTGCTACGGCTGAACTTCTTGTGGCCCTAGGTTAAGGCCTCGGGTGAACTCCAAGGCTTATGGCCTTTGGAAAACACATGCCTTAGAGAGAACCTCAAGACTTATGGCCTGAGGCCATCACATGCCCTCCCCCAAATTGCCAATGGATGCCTAGTTCCATTAGTAGTGTCCTTCCTCGATGTCATCGGCTTCAATGCTTCCCATTCTTTTTGATGCGTCACTTAGGTTTCTCTGAAATGACAGTTGTTCTCGCTAGAATTATGTTATGTCATTTCATCTTAGAGGTGTTAGTTATGTCCTTTCAACTGGCACACATAACGTCAGTTCATAAGTGGGCAAGTTTATGTCTCTTTATGAATCATTACCTCAATTCTGAGTTTCAAGGCAGACATGCCATTCTGCAATTGGCTCCACCTGCAGTGCATGCCTAAAGTGAGCAAAATGGCATTTTCACCTTTTCATTTTTTCATTCATTGGGACGTTTGCTTGCACTATTTTGGGGGCAATATATACCCCCTCCTTCCAGTGGGAAACTCATCCATCACTTTCTACTCTCACTTGCTTCTCCTTGTTCTTGAGTTTTTCTAGTTTTCTGGTGAATTTCTGGCGAAGTTTTCTTACCTTACTTCTATTCTCAAGTGGGCCTTGCTCCTAATCCCATATTTCTTTCTTTATCCCAATATTCTTCAATCGAAGTATACCAATGGCCGAAGCAACCATCACCTCCAAGGGCAACTGGGAATCTCTGGATGCTCATCCAAGCTGTGTTACACCGGAGAAGGTTGTGAAATGGAGGGCAAAGTATTTTCTTCCTGTCAAGGTCACTATTCACGTGCCGAATAAGGGGGAGATGAGTTATCAGCCCGTGAGGGTGAGATCACTATTTTCAAGACCCAGTTAAAGTTTGGGCTTCGATATCCTCCCCATATTGTGGTGAAAGACTTAAGCAAATTTCACAATATCATGGTTAACCAACTTCCCCTGAACTTCTAAGTTCATGTCAATAGCATATTTATGCATGGGTAGCATGTCCAGGCTAGAGCCGTACGTCCTCATTTTTTTTTAGTACTACAAGCTACTCATTTCACTGAAGGGGGCTCTTTGTACTACATGCTCCAATGAGGTTTCTAGGAGCAAGAAGTATTTTTTCATGTTCAACACCCAGGATGGCTGGTGCAACTAGTAAAAGAAGTGATTTTTCATGTTGATGCTAAAGTCTTGGGGGATATTGGGCAAGTAGTCTATCAGGAACTTGGATGTGGATGTTAATGACCTTTTAGTGCTTCTAGACAAAAAGTTAAAGAAGCACTTTCTTGATTTTAACGCTCAGACTCAGGCAGTGGTAGAATGGACGAACTCAGGCAAGGGAACTGATCATTTTCCATTCCCATTAAGTAGGATTCAATGTCAGTGGAGGTTCTGTATGCCCTTAACGTCTACCCCCTTCCCACAACTGAATCCAAGTCCATTGACCCTTCTTTGTCTCCTACTTTGGATGATCCCCATGTAGCCAATCATCCCTAGAAGGCCCCAATTCTAGTCAAACTGCTTCAGCGGGATCTTTTCTATTATACTTTTATTTCTTGTAAGTGTTTTTCTTATTATGGTTTTTCTTCTTCAGCAACTCACACTGATGTCTTTTTTTTAATAGAGATGGGTGAAGACTTCAGTGCCTAGTTTTACCGAAAGGCCTTTGTTGCCAAGGCTTAGAAGGAAGACGACAAGAAGGTAACCAAGAGGAAGCCTAAAAGGAAGGCCTCTAACTACCCTTCCCCAAAGAAGGCTCATCCTGTATCTTCATCCACTGACGTCCCTATTACAAAGGTAGCCCTTGAGCATGGGGCTATCTTGGACACTGGGATCCCTTTTTCATAGGATTCTGGGGTCACCAAATTGGAAGAATTTGAGAAGGAGTTCTCTACCCCCCACCAAGTTCATGTATTGATGTGGCTCTATAGGGAACTGTCACTGAAAAAGCCTTGGCTGCTTAGGAGGCTGAGAAAAAGAGAAAGAGGAGGAAAGCCAAGGGGCTGGTAGTGGTGATTGAAGATGCTATTAAGATTTCAGACAATGAAGGCACTTCCATGCCTGTTGAAGTTCCTCCATAAGGTTCGGTCACCTCAACTCCCATCTTTCTTGGTTATTTTTCACCTTATGATTTGATCGAGTATTGGCTAAGGAATGACATAGTAAATGAACTTTAGCGTGACCATCCAAGGAAAACTTTGGCACAAGAGAAGACGATAGATCACAAGGCTCACCGTACAGCAAGGAATGCCCACCTACTGAAAGGGGCTATTACGAGGTCACCAATCTAGGACATCACTGAGGACATCTCCCTGTTTGACCACAATGTATCTAGGAGGATGATTCACCAGCTTTATCAAGGGGTAACAACTAATGCCACCTTCCAAGAACTGACAAAGCAACTCCTGAATGAGGAGCGTATTGCTGGAGCCTTGATGGATTACTCATCCAAGGTTAAGTTTTGTTAACTTCAATCCTTCTAGAAAATTGTGCTACCTTTTATTTTTACAGACAACCAAGTCATTTTCCCTGGCAATTTTTCATCATCTCTGAACACTTTTGTGACTTTGTCATAGAGCAAACGAACATCCAAAATTGGGTTAAGGAGAGTTTGGCAAAGGCTAACAGAGCCCTTGTCGACATGGTCTTTAAGTTTGTCGAGCTAAAGCATCAAGCTATTACCAAGCTTACGAAGCTGAAGATATAAATCAATGAAAAGGTGAAGGACATTGCCCAAGAAGCTAGCTCTCGTATGGAGGACCTCGGCCGCCCACTTTCCCTAGCATCCATTGATCATGACATCGTCAAGGTTAATCATGATGACCTCGACCGTAAGGTGAAAGGATATTTAAAGAACAATAAGGACCTTCAAAAGGAGCTCCGTGAAGCAAAATTGAGGATCAAGCAGTTAGAGCCAGAAAAGAAAGGGATGAGGGAGGAGTTGTGAAAAATCACCAATATTACCATCTCGGGACTTTAAGATGGCTTTTTCCTTGTTAGTTGTCAAGTTTGTAAAAGGCACCCTTATCTTGACCTTTCTTATCTGAACGCCTTTCAGAGGCCTAAGGGGGAAACGTTTATGTGGTCAAAGATGAATACTTTAATGATCCCGAAGGCCTACTTGATGATGAGGAAATCGAGGGGGAGGAGGAAGAAAAAGAAGAAAAGGATAAGGAAAGAGATGAGATAGAAGACAATGCAGGCCCTTAAATCTGTTGCTCCTTTATGTTACTGCCTTCTTTATTCTTTATTTCTTTTATGCTACCATCATATGTACTCTATTATATGTCAACCGTATGTCAGCCTTTTTAATATAATTAGACCTTTATTTGGCTATTTTTCTTCCTATCTTCTTTTTTAGGCAACATCCTTTGGCTTTTTCGTGTTTATTACATTTGCACTTTTTCCTGTCGAGCGTATGTACTTTGAAAGACTTCGTGGTACACTCACTTGCTTAGTGATGCACTATTAGTCCTTCGGCTTTTTCAGGCGCCTTCTAGACATAGAAAATTTTCTAAGCCTTTCCTTTAATTTCATTGTTTGGCTTAATGGCTGAGGTTTCTGTAACACTTTGGTTCCATTTTACTTACTTTGTCCATAGTAAGAACTTTCGTTATTCTCATGAATTTTATAAGTATAAAGAATTAATTCCTGTGTTTAGGCACACTTTGCCCATTAAAGTTTTTTCTTTACCATACTTTTCTTGCACTAAATATTTGTTTTTTTTGAAAAGATACTTTAGCTAAATTAAGTGAAGTATCTTTTTAGACAATCTGCATGCCATGTATTTTCTAGATATTCTTTGAAGGTGTCATTCAATTTGAAGACCCCTGGCCTGACTTCGATGGTATCTAGGTAAGCTCATTCCCAATTAACCCTTAGCACCCCATGTGTGGGTATTCAGCACTCAACCTCAGCGTTACGGAGCACCAAGTCCCCAACTTTGATTCTTTTTAGCTTAACCTTTCAGTTCACAGAAGCAGTCACTCTTTGCTGAAATGTGCTTCTTCATAGCTTGGCTAACTCTTAGTGTTCTTCCAGTAAGTCTAGCTTGGCCCTCAAGCCCACTTCATTAGACTCCTAGTCGAAGATTTGCACTCTTAAAGATGAGTTCTCTATTTTGATGGGAACCAAGGCTTTGCTACCATAAGTGAGAGAGAGTAGAGTCTCCTAGGTTGCCTTTATTGGAGTCATCCAATAGCTCCATAAAACATTAGGCAGCTCTCTTGGCCACTTTCCTTTGGCTTCTCCTAGTTGTTTCATGAAGCCATCCTTTATAGCTCGGTTGGAGACTTTAACTTAGCCATTACTATGAAGACGTGCTACTATGGAAAAATGCATCCTGTTGGCGCAGTCAATGGCAAACTTCTAGAATCCTTTATCGGTAAACTATGTCCCTTTAACTGCTACCAGCACCCTTCGAATAGCTGAACCTGTATATAATGTTTTTCTACAAGAGTTTTTGGATTTCTTTTGCCAAAATAGACACCAATGGCTTCATTTCTATCTATTTTTTGAAATAGTCTACTGCCACCATGTAGTACTTCACCCCTCCTAGAGCATTAGGACATGGGCCTATAAGGTTTATACCCCAGATGACGTAAGGAAAAGGATAATTTGCTGATGTCACCACCTCAAAAGGCATTCCTTGTCAAGGTGCATGATGTTGGCACCTATCACGGCTACTTACGAGCCTATACGTGTCTTGCCTTAAGGTTGGCCAGAAATATCCCTATCGAAGTATAACACCTACCAAGGCATTTATGTTGATGTGAGAACCGTACCTTCTTTCATGTATTTCTCTTAGGATGGACTCTGTTTCTACTTCTCTGACATATTTTTGCAAAGGACTAGAATAACCCCGCCGATAAAGTTCTTAGCCAATGAGAAAATATCCCTTAGCCCTTCTCTTGACTTTCGAGGCTTTGAATGTATCATTTAGCATCTTCCCTTCGGCTAAGAATTTCTAGAGCGGTGCTATCCATCCTTCTTGAATGTTCATTATGTGGTTTATATAATGCTTAGCATTTTTTCTCCTCGGTGCAACCATCTGACTTAGCTAAAGCATCCTCTTGCACATTCTCTCATCAAGGAACCTTTACTTTAAGCACCTTATTGAACTTCTCCATCATATTTTTTGTAAGGTCAAAATACTTCTTGAGACTCGGCTCCCTGACCTTATATTCCCCCCTTAATTGCCAAAGTAATAGCTACAAGTTGCTACAAGTTTGAACAGACTTAATGCTTATGCTTCTAGTGAGGTGTAGTCCGGCGATGAGGGCTTTGTATTCAGCCACATTGTTTGTCACTTGGAAACCAAATTTGATGGCTTTGGATGTTTCCATTATTTCTAGCCCCTTCAAGATTATACCTGCTCTTTGGTGCTCCATGCCTAATGCTCCGTCGACTAATAGGTGCCACTTCGGCTCATAGTCTTCATCAACAGAGGCTCGGTCTTCAAGATTAAAGGTAGTTTGGCAATACAATCTATAACCTATGCATTTATCACCTTCCTTAGCTCGTAACTTATGTCATACTCATCGAGCTCTATACACCATTTGGAAAATCTTCCTGAGTAATCTACTTTCTTCATCATGTCCCAAAAGAGAAGACCACTTTGGACGATAATTGGGTAGACTTGAAAGTAAGGCTGAAGGCGTCACCCTACCAGAACTAGTGCATATATGGCTTTTTGTAGCATTGGGTAATTTACCTCAGCTCCATGGAGTGATTTGCTTACATAGAATACAAGCCATTATTTTTGAACTTCATCCTTATATACCACGACGAAGCTCACTACTTTTTTACTGACGGCAAGGTAGAGGACAAGGGTTTCACCTTCCTTGGGCTCTCTAAAAGTGGTTAGCTTAGCCAAGTTTGCCTTTCAGTCCTTCCCAGGCTGCCTGGTACTCCTCGTTCCAAATATTTGAAGCACCTCCAGCTTCAAGGTCACTTTTTGCCTTTTTTGTAAGGGTCTTAAAGAATGGCCTGCATCTAGCGCCATAGTGTGAGATAAAATGACTCAAGGCTACTATTTTTTTTGTAAGCCTCTAGATATCTTTGACCGACTTCAGAGCTCGGGATTCAAGGACAGCCTTCACTTTATTTGAATTTGCTTTTATGCCCCGCTTTGAGGGCATGAAGCCTAGGAACCTCAATGCTGAAGGTGCATTTTTTGGGCTTCAAAAGTATGCCGAATTCCCTCAGCTGCTAGAATATTTCCCATAGGTCATCAATGTGATTTGGATTACATCGGCTTTTGACTATCATGTCATCGACATATACTTCCATGTTTTTGCCATTTGCTTTTTGAACACCTTAATCATTTGGTATGAAGCCCTTGCGTTCTTTAGTTCGTAAGGCATTCGGACATAATAGAAGGTTCCTTCATCAGTAATGAAAGATTTTTTCTCTTCATTAGCTAGATTAATTCAGATTTGATGGTATCCATTAAAAGCCTCAAGAAAACTTAGTATCCTATATCTAGAAGTGGAATCTACCAATTGATCTATTGAAGGTAACGGGTAAAAGTCTTTAAAGCATGCATCATTCACTCTAGTGAAGTCAACGGACATTCAAAGTTTATCACTACCCTCTTCTGTAACAATCACCACATTGCTTAACCAGTCGGGATACTCAACCTCCTTTATTACCCTACCTCGAGGACCCATTACATCTCCTATTTGATGAAGGCTTTCTTATTCGGGGCTATATTTCATTTTTTTTTGCCTTATAGGCTTCACAAGAAGATTAATATTCAAACTATGTTGAATTATGCTCTGATTTATTCTAGGCATATCCTTTAGTGAATAAACAACGAGATCTTTGTTTGATTTCAAAAAATCCACAAGTTCGGCCTTTTCCTCTTTGGCATGTTTTCCCTAATTTTGGTCCTTTGATCTTGAATGAGCTCTAAGCTTTATGTTTTAACATCTTCTCCTTCACCCCAAGTCTCTATGTTTGTCTGGGCCCAATCTTGTTACCACTCTGAGAGCTTAAATACAGTGAAAATATTTAATGTGTCAATCTCCCAAGAGCTATCCATGTTCTATAGGCCATTAGAACAACGCTCACTATATTACCCAAGTGGCCCTCTTGGTCTTTATGCAAATATATGTGTATTGGCCAAACCATAACACACATATTTATATTTATGCACGCTATGGCAGCTAAGAAGGAAAACACTCACACAATTATTAGTTTTGGCTTTCACACATTAGGCAATCTTGTTAAGTTCTAGTGGCTAGCCACTGCACCTGTAACTTCCACTAATAAACTGTATCATTCTAGCCATGTAACCCTCTATTTTCTTTGTTCCATTATCAAGTAAAGACTTAGAGCAAACCAATAATATATTTTTTTTACATCAAAAGCCCACCTATGGACCAAGTTATGAATTTTTGAAGTTGGTTACCAAATTTTGACCAGATGAACCATAATTTAGCCAAGTTTGGAAAGTCATATCTTTGGCTATAGAGCTCCAAATTTAGAAATTTAAAATTTTATTTCAACCTATGTATGTGCTCTAGGTGTGCTCAAAATTTCATAGCCAAACTAATTATGTGCAGTAAGTTATGGCTCTTTCAGTACAAGGTACCGAATCTGTACAACTAATGACCATAATGCCCATACAAAATTTCATAAAATCCATACACTTCATTTCCAGGTGAAAAACCAACATGGGCAGGTTCCTACATGTCTTAAACACTTGGGAAAGTCATTCCCTTGAATTTAGTGGCATTCCATAAACATTAAACATAATTTTCTTCGAAACAACTAATGAGTTGCAAAATGGACAAAATTAAACATTCAACTGCAAACATCACTTTATTGCTTCATATATCATCCATAAACCATCCATAGTGTATTTAAATGCTTATATGCATCATACATATGTCCTAGCTTAGTTGGGTATGTACACTAGCATCTTGGAGAGCCTTACAACCACAATGCATTCCAGAAACTTCAAAAGACAGCTGCTGAGTAAGGTAGAAAGTACCAACAATAAAATTAGAAAATGTGCTATAAAAATCATGAAACACTCTATTTTAATACTAGACATATTGAAGTTCATGTAACTAAAATTTCACAAGAAAACTCAAACTAGAACTATTAGTTTGTATGTTCTCTTTCAGGTGCTCCTGAAAATGGATAGAAATGGGAGTAAGCTCTTTGTAAAGAACTTAGTAAGGGCTTTCAATATAAAGTCTTTCATAGCAATGTAGCACCTAAAATAAAAAGACTTGAAACATACAAAAACAACACATGCACATAAATATGGCAACCATATGCACCAACAAACATAGCAACAAACACATGTAATGCTGGCAATAATAACACATTAGGGTTAGTCCATAATCATTCAATAAAACAAGAATATATCACTTTAGTAACACTATGGCAGCCCTCCTCAAGCTTTTTCTTGGTCTTAGGAGTCTTTTACATCTTAGTTAGTACTAACTTGGCCTCTAGAAACCCTTCTTTCTTGCTGCCATCTTTAGCATAGTAACACTAAGGCCGAAACCTTGTCATGCTTCTTTTCCCTTAACCCATACATGGTCTTAGCTTTTTGCTCTCTTCCAAGCATGGTCTTACCTTCATAAATGTTTCGAAATACAATAAACAATCCAACAAGCTTTAGAGAACTCTTGCCTTTTTCTATGAAATATGAAAACCCAAATAAAACCAAAATTAGGTTTTCTTGCACTCTTTGATGTCTTCTTTGCTTTCTCTTGCTTCCTCTTATTTTCTTAAGGTATGGTGGCTATGGAGGATGGTGACGAAGGTTAAGGAAGAACCTTTGGCTATTGCGGAACGAAATTTAGAGGAAATGGCAAGAAAATGAAGATTTTTCTTCATTTATACATCATTTTGGGCTTGGTGGCATATATGCAAATTTTTGAAACTTTGGCCAACACTTGGACAGATTATATCCAGCTATTTTGGCTGGGAAAATGATGTTTTTTGACCACCTTGAACCTTGTCAAAGGTCATTATAGATTTTAGACAAAAAGGTGGACACTTGGATCCTTAGTTGGCATTATATCATAAATGATCAACTTTGCCTTCTTAAGCACTTTGGTCCCCAACAATATCCTTAATTCCATCCATGTCCTTTCCATAGCCATCTTTAGAAATTTGTGCAATTGAGTACCCAACTTTTGTAACCTTACAATTTAGTCCATAGGTTACTTGAAAATTAGGCGATGTGCCAATGCTTTCTTAAGGACTAAGCTATCATTGTTTTTGCCACTTAAGGGGGGTGTATATTGAATACTTTACACTTCACAAATCATGCACTACGCTATAAGTTTAGGTCCTTATATTGTAATTTTCCCATTTTGTGAAGGTATAACAAATCTGGTATCATTACTGTTGAGGTGTGGACCTTTTTTCTTCACGGGAGGCTGGCGTGTCTTGAAAAAGACCTGCCCAACCTTGGCTTCATCAATGAAGATAACTACACCACCTTTATTAACTTCAAAGGTCATAGTCATGTGCGGCATCCCCTGAGTTTGCCTCTCGACTATGGCATTGTATGGTGAAGGAACATCGATGACAATGAATTTTGCCATAACCGGGGTATACAGCTCCTCTTCACTCCCAACAGCTCTTCCCTTAATCATGAATGGCAGATCAATGACACTTAGAACTAGAAGTTTGTCAGGGCCCACCCCACATGTTAGGGACACCATCAGTTTTAGGACTTTAACTGATATCCCCAACTTTAGGAGTATGTGGGTGAACAAAACATCAGCATTTGACCCAACATCACATAGGACTCTTTTCACATCCCAATTTGCTATTTGGGTAGTGATTAAGGAGGGTTGTCGTGAAGGAAGTTGATAGTAGTTCCATTAGATCTCACTAGTTGATTTTGCACCTTTTTGAAGTTGAGGGTAGCTATTTCATTGCCTTTCTTTTCCTTTCCGACGAGGGAAGTCCATTAGTGACAGTTTGGATTAACCCTATAGAATGGGGTGGCTGTCTTCGGGGACTCTTTCGTCAGTTACAATCATACTCATCCTCGTCATACTTCACCTCTTCATCTTTGCCTCCCATCTTCAATGAATAAAAATGAAGGTATCTTCTCAGCTAACCTTGCTCGATGAGAGCTTCAATATACTTCTTCAGTTGGTGGCAATTTTTGTTGTCATGGCCATGGTCCTGATGATACTGGCAATACTTTTTTATGTTTGTTTTGTTGTTGAAGACGATCAGCTTGGACCACTGGACCCTCTATTTCTTTAATATTGCCAGAATGTTAGCTTGGAGAGTGTTCAAGGTAGAATAGGTTAGTGTCTCCCTTTTTCCTTTGTTCATTTTAGACTACTTACTACTTTCGCCCTCCTCGCAGGGTAGGTTCTGGGTTCAGTGCTCCATTCAGTAGGTATCCACCCTCTCTTTATTGTTAGTCATCTCTTCAAGGACAATGTACTACTCCGCAAGCTGGTAAAGTTCTCCGACTATTGTTGGCATCTACTTCCAAAGCTCAAAAGCCAAGTTGGAACCTTTTTGAAGACCTCTTCTTATCGTGAGGATATAGACCTCAGGAGATAAGTCAGCGACCTTCAGGGCCTCCTGGTTGAACTTGTTGATATAGTCTCGAAGAGACTCGTTCTCCCTCTGAACTACATTAAAAATTTATGTTGCTTTTTTCACCGAAGGATTGCTCCTAATGAATTAATGTGTAAAACCATAGATAATTCATGAAAAGAAGTAGTATAGGAAGGATATAAGGTGTTGTACCAAGCAGTAGCTAGGACTGAGAGTGTTACCTTGAAACATTTGCATAGAGTCACTTCATCGGCTCCACTTAGCACCATATTCCTCCTATATTTGGTTAGATGTGCTTAAGGGTCACCTCTCCCATCATACCAGTCTGGTTGAGGTACCTTGAAGTCTGGTGGGATTAGAGCATTCTTGATGGCTAGGATGAACAGAGCCTCATCACCGATAGGAGTTCCAAACTAATGAGTCCACACTGGCTTTCTTATGATCTGCTCATCCATTCTGTCCATCATTTCTAATAATTTTTTCAAAAGAAGGTTAGGTCACCACAGTGATGTGCGCCTGGGTTCCCATAGACGTCGCCATTTGGTGTCTTTGGGGATCTTAATCATTTGAGTTTTGCATCAATGTGTGGATGTAAATACTCCAGTTAGCTACAGTCCCTGAAAGACACCAAAAATGGGGTGAAGGGAGTCCCTAGAGTGTTTTCTAGGGAGGGACTCTCCAACGCCCAAGTAAGGAAGTAATATAGCTGGGAGCACGAGGAAAGCTCAACAGGATGGCTTTTTTTGTGTACTTGGAGATGGCTCCTTTTATATTTGTTTCAAAGTGTTTAGCTCCTAAATTTTCCATCCACATGTTTAGTTAGATTAGGGAACAGGGGTCTATTTCATCCAAATTGTCCCAAAAACTAGCTATCCTGGTACAGGTTTGAGTGAGTACTTTACAGACACTTGGGAGTACTTTCCTAACAGTATTTGTCAGTATTAAGGATCATCGGCACTGAGGTGTCTAGCATGTCCCTTAGTAAACCAAATTTCTAAAGTGTTGTAGCTGAACTTCTTATGGCCGAGGTTGAGGCCTTGAGTGAACTCCAAGGCTTATGGTCTTTGGACAGTACATGCCCTAGGAAGAACCTCAAGGCTTTCGGTCTTTAGGCATCAGGGGCTTTTTGTCACTTTTTATAAATTTTGGTGGCTTAATGTTTTAAAAGCTTTAAAGCTTAGTAAAATGAGTGTTGGCTGCCATTCATGATCATTTCCCCCTTGTTTTCCCGAGTTCAACCTTGCCCTTGCCATTTCTCTTTGATTTCTTGCCTAAAATCAAGTTTTTTTGGTTGAATTTAAAGGCCCAGGGGGTATAAAAGCATTGGATAACTTATTTCAAGCTTTGGTTTGTCATTTTAAAGGTGTTTTCCATGTTTTCCAGATGGTGCCCTATTTTGGGTGAGAGGTAACATGAATTTCTTGGTGTTTTCTTGTTTATTTGGTGTTTTGAAGAATGGGTTTTGTTTAGTTGTTGGTAATTTAGTGTCATTTGTTTTGGTTTGCTAGGAACTTAGGTAGAAGCTTGTGGAACCTTGTTCTTGATGAAGAGTTGCTTAGTTCTTGCTTGTGACTTAAAATCAAGGAAAGGGATTTGTTACCACCTCACAAAAATGGGAGAATTAGAAAGTGTGGCATAATGGTAAAAAACCATTATATTGTATAATTCTCATCATAGCGATTGAAGTGTGGGGGGTAAAAGGCATGATCAAAGCCTCCTTAAAACTGTTTTAAGTTGGTAATTTAGCCCCCAAGAAAAGCCTTAAGGATTACTTGTTTTTCAAGCAATCTATGGACTTTTTTGTAAGATTTTAGAAATTTAGGTACTTAATTGTAAAACTCTCAAGAAAGAGATTTGGAGACTAATGAGAAGGATATGAATGGTATGAAAGTGCTATTGGAGGACCAAATTGCTTATAGAAGACAAGTATGAACAAAGGAAAACACAAAAAGGCTTGAGGACTTAAGTGTCCTATTGTGTGCCTTTCGTTGTCCATGCTTATGGCTTAAGTCAAATGGAAGTTTTGAGGGGTTATCCCAGATAAGGAGGGGTTGCTATGGCATGCGATAAGGAATTCAAATGTGGGCCAAGAGATTAAGGTAAAGAAACCATGGTCTTACAGCAAGGAAAATGACATAAAGCTTGGTTAAGCTTGTAAAGTGTGTTTAGTGCATTTAAGACCATATAAGTGTCCATTCTTGTCCTGACCTCACAAATTTTGGCCCCCATTAGCAAAAAGAAAGCTAGCCCTCTCATCCACACTTCCTCCATAGCCACCATACCTCCAAGCTTGAAGCTAGAAGCAATTAAAAGCAAGAAAGGGCAATTGGAAGCTATTTGGTGCAAAAACTTGAGTGCACCTAGGATCAAGCTCCAATTTCAGCATACACTCAAGGTAAGGGTTCTCTTGCACTAATGGATTTTTTACTATATTTTCAAGCATCCATGGAGCTAGGGCTAAGCTTGGAAGAGAGCCATGAGCTTGATGAACCAAGCTTAGTAAGGGGAGTGCACTTATTAAAGGTTTTGTGACCTAGTGTGAAGTGCACAATGATGGTAGTGAGGTGAGGGTTTCTAGAGCCCAAATTTAGTACTAACTAGTGTTAAAATTCTCCTAAGACCAAGCATTAGCTTGAGGAAGGCTGCCATAGTGATTTACTTAAGTTTATTGCATGTTTTATGGACTAACCTATGGTTGATGTTGCTGCCGCATTTCATGTGTTTGTTGGTTGTGAATGGTTGCTGCATTTGGTTGCTATATCTTGTATATATGCATTATGGTTTTGTGTTTTAGTGTCTTTGGATTCAAGTTCTAATGATGGTCACATTGCCTATTGAATCTAAGTGTTACCCTTACTAAGTTTCTCAATGAAACTTACTCCCCTCAATTTTTCCATTTCAGGTCCAACTGAAATATCACCTTCAAACTAACCTTTTTTGTTTGAGTTTTCCCCTTAATTCTCAGGTACTTAAACTTCCATATGTCTAGTTTTGATCTGGAAAGTTTGGTTATTTTAGGAGCACATTTGGTATTTTTTGTTATGGTACTTATTGTATTGTGCAGCAGCTGTCCAGCATCCTATTTTGAAGTCCATTGTGTCTCAAGCACTCCTGTAACCTAGGGTGCGTATTTAGCTAAGTTAAGACCATTTTTGTAGTGCATGTATGCATGTACATGTAGTGTATGTAAAATGAGACAAGTATATCAACGTTTGAGTAATGTTTTGGCTGTATAAGTGATGTGGTGCAAAGCTGCCTAAGTGTGAATGATGGCTGCTTACTTGGAAATTCTGTTTTAGCCACATATGGTTGTTAAATGCAAGGGAATTCATTTCCTATGTGTAATGGACATATATGGGGCAGCCTTGAAGGGCTTTCCCCTTGTGAATGAAGTGTTTGCACACTTATGAAATTTCGCATGGGCAAAATGGTCATAAAATGACCAGAATTTTGACTTTGCACTTAAAGTTCTATATCTCATTGTGTAGAAGAAATATTGGTATGAAATTTTGACCACACCTAGATAACATCTAGAGGTTGAACTAAGATTTTTAATTTATGAATTTGGATCCCTGTAGCCAAAGATATGATGTTGCAAAGTTGGCTAAGTTACTGTTCATTTGGTCAGATTTTTGTAACCAAGTTAAAAAAATCCATAACTTGGTCCATAGGTGGGCTATTGATGTAAAAAAAAATTTCTTGGTTTGACCTAAGTCTCTGCTTGATAATAGAGCAAACAAAAAAGGGGATACATAGCTAGAATGATATAGTTTATTAGTGGAAACTACAGATGCAGTGGCTGGTCACTAAAACTTAACAAGATTGCTTAATGTGTGGTAGCCAAGATTAAGAAATTTACTAGTGTTTTCCTTCTTTGCTGCCATGGTGTGAATGAAATTTGAATATGTGTGTGATGTTTGGACCAATATGCATGTGTTTACATAGTGCCCAAAAGGGCCACCTCGGTATGCACACTAAGGGTAGTGTTTTGATGGCCTATAGAACATTACCAATCCTGGGAGTCTAAATGCACAATTTTGGCACCATAATTGGACTACCCCATAGTGGGTAATAGGATTTATGGTTTGAAGTTTAATTGATGCTATTGGGATGTTGTTGCTTAATGAAACCAATTAGTTTTGGCAATAACATTAGTTAGTGGGCAAGTTTGTTCATGGTGGACTAAGTGATTGATTAAGCTTGGCATGATTTTTTAATGCATCATAGTTGTGTTTATGGTAGTTTATTGTGGCCTATGCAACATGTTTTATAGGTATGAGGAGTTGGAAGGCCATCCAAGCATGTTTGATATGCTTAGGAGGCCTCCCAAGGTGCATACGGTAAAAGTTGGAATTTTCTGGGCACAAAGGGGTTGGCGGCACGTCACCAAGGTCGAAGATGCATTTCCAAAACCACATGAAATTTCTAGAAAGTTGTACACTGTGACGATGCATCGCCATAGTTATGTTGGCAAAAAGAATTAACTTTTGCTAAAGGGTTTGAGGGGTGGCCCAAGCTGGTGCTTAAGGTACCTAAGGGTCAAGGTGTCTCATTTGTATCATGAGACTTCCAAAACTCCTCTGAGTCCTAGGAATTCTCTTGAGTTTTGTGGTTACTTATACCATAAGCAAGGGAACTAGGTTAAGAAGGGTCATGATGAAGTATCACTAGCTTAGGTGTAAGGTTTAGTACCATCAAAGACCTAGCTGTGCCATCGGGTGTAAGGTTTCAATGCATGAACCTTAGTACACCTAGTGGGTCGTCGAGACCTAGTTAACATTAGTCTAACCATAATTCCCCTATACAACATAAAGGAGGTTCAGCTTCACTAATTAGGTTAATAAGCTATGCTTAATAGTAGACAAGGCCTTGCCTTGTAGTTTAAGGACTAGGTAGAGGACAAGTCCTAAGGGATTGAAATGTATGTGCTTAGGTTTAGCTTCATGTTGTATGAGCTCACAGCAGATTACATATGATTATATATGTGTTGTCCTTAGTATCTCTCCTTGTAGGTGAAGACCCCTTACTGAGAATTCTATAATTCTTACTCTCTAGTTTATGTTGTGCAGATTCTAATACTATTGAGCCCAATGACTGTTGAAGGTTCTTGTGGCAGTCTTTTTTTTGTAGGAACTTTGTTATGAGAATCTTTATGATTCTAGTTTTCATAGTTACTTTTTGGTGAAGTCAAGGTACTAATTATAGTCTTCTTGGCCGCAAAGGCTACCAACGTGTGGATAGACTTTTATGACTAGCCACTAGGATTCATCTCTAAGGTAGGAGTTAGCTGGGAGGACCTCAGTAAAAAGGCTTGTATATATTGTATGCCTAATTGCCTCCCATGTTTATGGATAAAGAATGGGACTCTAGGGTTGCTTTTAGGTAAGGAGCATTAGTTTTCTCTTGTTGAATACCCTTACGTGGTTATCATGTGCAGTTATGAAAATACAAATGTTGATTTTATAAGCTTTGACTATTTGAGCTTTGATTTCTATGGAACATGCCTAGGCAATGATAATGATTTACGGTTTTCAACTTACTTAATTCAAAGCTAAATGTGCATGCATGCTTACATTTTCTAGGCTAATCAACTAGTAACACAAAGTTTTAATTTGTCACACATAATTAACTAGCCAATTGTAACCACCATGAGATCCATTCTCACAAGTTTCCTGGGCAGGGCCGAAGGCAGTTATTTCATCTCTTGTGGCCAATTAACCTAGCTTTCCCCTCACTTTGAAATGGAAATGCAACTAAACCATAGTTGATTCAGGCTTGGAGAAAGCATGAAACTTTTAGCCCTTTCTCTTAGGTTCATGTGGAATCTTCAATCACCTCAATTGGATACCTGAGTAGAAAGTCATGGCCAAAATACTACAAGGTTGTTAAAGTTATGGAGTCCTGGCATTTTGCTTATGGGGATACATCACCAAAGTACAAAACTCTCTGGTGTTGACAAAAGTGCTTAGCGACAAATCCTCAACCCTTAGTGTCCTATAGCTCTAACTTGTGCCTCATATGCACTTTGGTGGCTTCCCAAGCCTACCAATGGCCCTAGGAATGCATCCCCTTGCCTCAAACCTACATGTACATATGAACTAGGCCATAATGTACAATTTAAAGCAATCCTGTGATGTCTATAAATACCACACAAACCACTGAAACATCGTTAGTCCTTATGATCCATACAATCCATCAATCAACACCATTCATAAATTCACATGGATCATAAATTTCTTACCTCAATTAACATTGAACTACCAACAATCAAGCACCATACTTCAACCAATCCACAAGCCAAAGGTTCCACTAAGGTTTCTCAGGTTCCAAGGCACAAACAAGGTAAATGGCACCAAATTAACACCATCCAAGGAAAACTCAAGCTTTGAACAACTCAAGAAACAAGAGCATTCAAGGGAGAAGGCTTACCACATGCACACACTATGCCCAAGCAAGAAAAATGCCTTAAGAAGCTTCAAACCAAGAAAATAAGTTAAAAACAAGCAATCTTTCACCTGGGCACCAAGAAAACCTTCCAATTTCATCAAGAAATCATGGTTTTGTAGATATTTGAGTAGGATATGAAGAGAGGAAGAGACACCAGTGAATTTGGGGCTAAAATGTAGTGAATAGGCCAAAACACTTTACCCCTAAAACTTTTTAAGTTTTTACAAAAATACTCATTCCCTAAATAGTAACTAGAGTATTAAACATTTAAGCAAATTTTGCTAACTTGTTCTCTTTGTGTTAAAATGTCAATTTTACTCTTAGGACTCATCCCGATCCTTTAACGTGTAAAATGACCATTTCATCCCTAGGCAAACCTAGTGCCACAAACCACTGAGAACTAATTAACCCTTGAGTAACTTACTTGATTTTGCTAATGCACCTTTAATTAAGGCACTTAAGCTAGGGATTTAAGAACTTACCTCGCTCATCAAGCTTCCCACTATAAGGACTATAACATACTCCCACCTTAAAGAATTTGGTCTTCCAAATTTAATCTCCCCACCCTAAGACACTAACCTAGGATATGGTGCCAATGTATACCAAACAAACCTACTAAGGGGTACCGATTTCATAACAACCCACTTGGCTTCAAACAAACTAACTTGCTCACCTAATGCACTTCAAACACTTGAGTCAAGCCCTATCTTATATAGGTACTATGACTAATGCCATTCTTTATGTTCACACCTAACGGTAATCCAAATGTTGCTCACTATTCTCCCCACCTTAGCCCGACCTTACTCGGTCCGAACACTTTAGTGCAAACTTGCCCTTAAAGACTATGGTATAGTCCCACTTACATTCAGCTTATGGGCACTGCTGAAGGATCTCCAACTATTTAACTTCTCTTAGTGAATTTGGTGACCACAACTCTTGATGACCAATCTCTGTGCCCGAGCCTCCTGGTGCAAGATAACTTAACAAGTTTTGAAAACCTATCCATTAACCTCACACTAATAGTTACACACTACTAGTCAACTTTCTTCATTGTCTCCTCTATGCCTAAACCCACTAGTGTAAGCTAACTTACTAAGTTAAACTTGTTCATTAACACTCACACTTGAAAAATTTTCGCTCAAGGTTCAGCACCCAATGTCCCTATACTGAGCCTCTTAATGCAAGCTAACTTAACAAGCATACGACTCATCCACTAACCCTTACACTAACAGTTCTTCACTGTGGATTTGGTACCTGACAACTCCTAATAATCATTAGACTAAATGTGTAATTAGTGTACTACCACCTTGCCACTCACAACACTGGCACCCTAATGAACACTCCACTCCATGCTCTATTATACTTTAGGGCTTTTTCGCATGAATGAATTATCAAGAGTTGTAAGTCCCAACCTACCCTAGAGTATGAGTGTTTTGCGCTTTTCATGGATGGCCCCTATGAGTCGGGTTCCAGTGTACTGGTAAAATATCTACTCACTACCTAAGCACCCTGGTCTTACTACTTTCATTACTTTGGAGCCTCTTACACCTGCATGTCTACTAGAGAAAACTCCTCTGGCATAAGTGCCAAGACCTTTAAGCAACTAATAGCCCTTGGGCCTCATCCATGACCCCTCAGCTCAGGCCTCCAGCACTCGATGATTAAGCTACTGATATGCTACCCAGTCCGAAGGTCTTGACTCTTTAGCTACTCCACTCGGAGTATCTTTGGTGCCTGAAACTCATACACTAAGTCTCTTCACTTCCTCGCACTCGGAGCCTAACACCCTATACATGGTGGATTAGCTTTTTAGGTGTGTCCTTAGTACACTCACTGTTCTGCCACCAATACTCGTCTTGTGCCCAGACCACCTATAGGATCTTTAGTAAAGTAGCAAGGTAATACTTGATCCTAGGTCAACCAAGGCAACCCTTACTTGGTAGCCAACTAGACACCTTGGCCCTTTCATTACGCTCTAACATGCCTTCAGTCTTACTCGATTTCTTAACTCCATCATAGGCCTCCCAGCCTCGTACACTATCAAGCATCACATTGACAATTTCTCTTTACTTAAATAATGGTTAAAAAGAACCATCTCCATTTTCCATGCTCAACTACCATACCATAACTACACTGTACCAAACTCTCGTCGAGATGATGCACTTGCAGCTTCACTATGTCAACTCACTTACTTAATAAGAGAATTGATTTCACTATTTACTTTAGTCAACTATTGAGAGGTGGGTAGCTATGGAAAATCACTTGAGTAGCTCATCCACTACAGCTTCATTTAATATCCCAAGCAATACAACTTAGGACCAGTTCTATCCCTTTGGAATTATGAGCCTACTCGCTAGCCTTTAACCAATCTTACAAATCATTAGCCCTTCCTCATAAGGCACTAGGCTCAAGTGAAATGCTCTAGCTCTGGCTTTAAACTAGGTAAACCAAAATCCTCATTGACTACATTTCCAACCCTCGACTTCCCTTTACTCTAGTAAACTTGACGACTATTGAAGTCACTGTACAATGCTTGAGCACAAATGTACCTATACTAGGCCCGACACTTCTAAATACTAACTAGTTTACCTAATTAGGTAGGAGATTACATTACCCTATGGCTTTAAGTGAGCCACTTCTCGACTGGTCATAATGAACTCTTCCTTATGGGCACTCATCGGACACTACCCCAAAGGGTCAAGGTAAAACCTTCTCTTTCTGGAATCACTTGGTCCTTCGTGAATTGATAGTTTAATGCTCTACTAACTTACTGGCACTAAAATAAAGCATAAAGTGATCACCACAGCATCCTCAATTCCACTTAGGACTTAGTCCTTTACCTACTCTTCTTTCAAAAGTCACCTTGGTAGCCCTTGATTTCACTTAACCTTGAGATGATGACCATAGATTACCGATTATACCTTGGTCCATGACAGTCATTCTTATTGCTTGGGTTCTTTTACTATTTTTTGATAGTCGCGTCAAACCTTAGCAATGACTTTAATCCTACTGGCTCTACCCTAAGATTTATAGCTAATGGATGAATAAACCTATCCATCTGCTTATGCTAGATGAGTTCCACAGTTAAAAATAAAATTAAAACTTACCTACTTACCTTTTTGGTGTTTGACTAAAGCTCTCCATTGGTTAGCTACTCTAAGGAACTTATTCATTTAACTATCTAGTTTTTTCATTACTAACTAGGCCATCAAAATTAACTCGTGAAAGTACATAACTACTTATGGAACCTTAGAACTTTTCCAATCCAAGGCATTTGAGCCTCGACTTATGTGGGTTCATGCACTAGAAATGGGATCCTAGGGTTCTGGGTGTTTCCTAAACACTTTGCATTCACGAGTCTTAATGCCCTCATCTTACCGTTAGTCCCTTTCAATCATACTACCCAACTAGCCAAATAAAACTATGCCAGTAAATTGATTCTGAAAATTCCAACAAGGGAACTAAACTTTTAGTGAAAGGTTAGAGGCTTACCTCACACTAGCCACTCACTATTCATGGGTTCACTACTACTACACACTGTGTTCGGCTGGTGGTTGCCTACTCTAACCACTTGACTAGTCAAAGCAAAGCTTGAACTACTAATCCGGTGTATTAGGCAGACTCATTGTGGCAACTACTACGGAGGACAACTTCCGAGGATGGCATTGACTTGATCGAGCCCTATCTCTAATACTAATCCGATGACCATTCAAACCATTGGCAATAGTTTCCTAGGTGCAAGGCTTAAAGCCATGTACTCCTCACACTTTGGGGCTAAGCCCCATTTTCCACATGATCCATTCTATAGGTGCAAGGTTTAAAGTCATATGCTCATATTATGTTTTCTATAGGTTTTTCTCTTATATTTGCTTGTATTTTGATGTGCTTTTGCTAGGATATAGTGTTTAATTGGATCAAATTTTGTCTTCGGGTCATATTTTAGCCTTATGTGAGTTAAGAAGGATTTTGGTGAAGTTTTGGAGCTAAATTATGAGTTTTGGGGAAGTTTTGGAGCTTACACGCTCTCAAACACGCCCGTGTTTAATTACACACCATGCTCCTGCTCATGTCATTAAAGATCGAAAGTTTTACGTTCTAGGTGTCAAACATGGTTTGCTACACACCCCTGTTAACAGCCGTGTTTGCCCAGACATGCACATGTTATAGCTCGTGTTTGTATGTTGTTAGGGTTTTTTGAGCTGTTTTTAATGTTTTCGTAGAGAACAAGTAGAAAAGTGCCCAGAGGCTGCCAAAGGCTGCCTGGGAAGCCTAGAAAATGAGAGACAGAAAATGAGAGGCAAAAAAAGACAGAAAAAAAAAAGAGTTGTTCATAGAGTAAGGCTGTTGGAGTCAATTTTGATGATCAACACCATTCTATGAGCACCGGATTAAAGATTTCTTGAAGAAGAAGAAATTTAGCCATGGATCTTTTTTTTCTTAGTTTCGTTTTAACTTCTTGATGTTTTTTTTATGGCATTATGAGCTAAACTTTTCCTACTCATGCTTAGAGCAAATGAACCCTAGGATGATTTTTTAGTTATGATTATTTCTAGTTTGATATGACTATGTGTTTTTCTTACAATTTATCCAATGTGCTTTTATTGCATTGATTAATAGTAGCTGGCTTATTAATTCAATATGGGATGATGAACATGTGTCAGGTAGTGTCTGGTATATTTATTATGGATCGCCATTGGTTAAAAGAGATATTATCATAACCAGGAGTAATAAGTGTGATATAATACCTCTGCACTAAGGTGAAACCTAAGAGTGCGCCATAGGACTTGTAATGCATTCTTAAAAAGCATGGTAGACCTAGATACTATTATTGTTGTGACCACAAGCCAGTCATGAGATGATTGTATTTTGCACATTGAGTTATGATATTTTATTGAAGCATTAATCCAGTAATTATGTTTGTTGTTCTATTTCTACGTAACGTAATAAACATAATTATCACCCTAGAATAATGATATTCTTAAATGCCCCTAGTCTAGTATTATTGTGGAGTGGGTTACAATAATATATAAGGACTAGCATATATGGAGACTAATATAAGATATGTAGTCTACATATGGGTACAAGTTGGAGAACGTGTGTACTGGACTGACCTACCATGAGAATGCTACTTTGATCGTTATATGAGTGTCATAAGTGATTCTCATAGTGATAATGTATATATAGTCCTTTGACCTAAGGTCATCAAGGTTCCCTACACGTGAGTCACATACTTTGATACTTCCCTTTGTCGCTCATAACTAAGTGAGCTTAAAGGAGGTCATTGGGTATGTCACATATCATGCGGAGAGTTTTGTATGACTAAGATGGGATTTGTCCTTCCTATGTAACGGGAGTGATATCTTTAGGCCCCTTGATAGAGTGAGACTAAGAAAATGCATGGCCATGCTCGAATGACTTGATATATGATATTAATGTCATCAGTTTAAGTTAGTCTACTTGGGAATCAAGAAACCAAAGATTGGGCTATACAAGAGTGACATGCTTAGTCTTGATATCTTGGACAAAGGGACAATGACATGTACAGATAATGATCATAAAGGTTTAGTCGAATCATCGACAATCTTGTCATTTGAGTAGCAATGATGTGTTGCTAGACACTGCTCATTGATTATGATTATAAATGTGATTTATGATCAATACCAACGTGGTAAGAGCTTATTGGGTTGCACACATAAAGCCTATTTGGATTATTTGAGTGCATAGGCTAATTTATTTGGGTTATGGTTTCATGATAATTTCGTATTAATACTTGGTCCAAAAGTTGAGCCATTATTAAGCTTGAAATTAAACCTAATTGGATTAGGGCTTTAAAACCCATTAGGCTTGGAAGTTGAGTCTTACTATAAATACATCATCTAGTGAGAAATTCGCAGCTCTTGCCCTAGCCTTCCAAAAAGGATGAAATTAGAAGAGTTCTGAAAACTAGCCGCACTCTTCTCTTGCCATTCGTTGGAGGACGCAAGCTAGCATTGTGGCCGCAAAAGAAACGCATCTGTCGAGATGTGGTGGAGGTATGGTGATCCCAAGAGGCTTGTGTGGATACTGTAGAGAGCTTGAACACGTCAACTATTTAAGTTTTGTGATTTGACTCAACAATTGGGTGAAAGATCTCAACCGAATTATGTATGAAAATTTTGAACAACCGGTTTATCCCATTTCGCTTAGATCCTAGAGGGTTTTGGTTATATTTTGCTGCACTTGTTTGGCTCCCAAAACCCTACAGATACCCTATGGGTTAGTGTAATGGGAATAATGGGAATAATGGGGAGCTAATCCACATTCGGTAGTGCTCTACAGTCGAAGTTAATCACAATCCTATTAAACTAAAATAAAGGCAACACAAAGAAAGTTCTAAGGGGATTTAATTCTATGTATGAGGTTTCTAATCATTGATAGTTTTAATTTCTTTTCCACTGCCTACCAATAGTTAGTAGTTTGTATTACTGTGTTAGTTTAGTTTAGTTTATTCATACTAGTTAGTTAAACAAATCCTCTTAATTGCTGGTTAAATAATAGGGAAATATTGAGTATGGTAGACAACCTCCATTCCTTGGAAAAAAAATCATCTTTGTACTTGCCATTGCTATACTTTGATGATAGTTACACTTGCTTGTGAATTCATACATTTATTTGACTATAGAGATTTGACGCATCCACGTTATTACTAGTGTAGTGGGAAAGGTTTGTTGTGAACCACGAACACACCACTCTTTTGTCTTTAGCTGACTTTTGCACTATGGGCATACCACCCAAGCTCCTGCTAGGTTGGCTAAGCCAACCTTAACCTTGCTAGCTCGTGCTCTCACATACTAGCTCAAGGCCTTTGTGGGCTTGGCCTTAAGCTCCTGCACTTGAAAAAAAATATATAAGAGTGCTCCTCTTTGTTGCTTTGTAGCCTACATAGCCAAGTGTTCATGACTTTGGTCAGTGCACCTTTGTCTCCTTTCAATGTTGCATAATCCATCCAAGTTCGTGGGTTCAAGTTTTAACACTTTGGAAGCAATCAACTTGGCCTTGTGGTCCTCCCCACCTTGGAGGTTTCCATGCCCTTTTTGTCCTACAGATCATGTTGCCTACCTTCTTTGAGGTTTTCAAAGCTAGGATGGTGGTCACATCCCAACTACTTACACCAAGGTGTTTGCCTTACCCTAAAGCAAGCTAAACCACTTGCCCTAACACTACCACACTAGATTTCTAGGATCCATTCTTGGACGGTTAGCATCCGAAAACACACCTAACCTAGTTTCATTATCACAACCTACAGCCAAAGCTAGATGAAAACTCACAGATGTTAGTTAGGACTAATTACCTCAGCACAAGAACAATTCACTATATCTTAGTTCCTAGTCTCTAATGACCATAACCGAGCTCTGATGCCAACTGACATGGACCCTCATGGGCCTACCTAAGAAACCTATAGGAATGTGGCACACACTAGCTATAATTGGCTAGTTGATTATGTGCACACTAGTTAAAACTTTCGTGCTTCTAGTTAATTAACCTACTATGTTATCATGCATGAGTAAATGCTTTAACTCGAATGATTAAACAAGTAATAAAACATAAAAAATTGCCATGGCATTTCATTAAAAACCAAGCATAAAAAATGTCAAAGCATATACTATAGGTGTGAATTTAACTACACATAATCAATCACATGTCAACATCCAAACATAAGTGGACTATGCTCACACCCAAGAGCAACGTTAGAGTTAAACTACTCAGCCACTTACATCAGAGGCTACTAGTGTATGAAACTATATACCAAAAATACACTACTAAGATCCATAACTAAGCTCCTTCCTTAGAATAAACTCCCGATGGCAACCTCCATAAGCCCTTCCTTGTGCTTTTCACTAATCTCTATCAACCAAATAAATAACTACAGTTAGTACTATAACACATGGTTATTAAAGTCCCAACTTAAGTCTCACAAAGTTATGTTTCTACGAATTTAGAAAAAAAAAACATTTCAAGTCTTAGTAGGAACTTATATGTAGGTAAAAATAGGTAGAATCCTGATTTTAATCATAGAAACTTAGAAACATTTTTTTATGGTACTAAAGTATTAGTAAGTGAAAATATTATGTAACATGAACTTCCTGAGATAATTTAGATGGTTATATTTTTCATCTTTTTTTAAAAAAATTTTGGTAGAATCTTATGATTGTACGATGTTTTATAACTTTATGACTATAGAAAAACCAAAATGACTCAAGGTAGAAACCCAACTTTAATAACCTTGCCATAACATAACCAACAAGCAAACCCTAAAACTAGAATATAAAGATTCAAATAAGTGTAATACATACTCTTGAGCCTAGCTTAACAACCCTCAATAGTTGTCAAACTTACTAGACATAATCTGCACGACAAACACCAAAGGAGTGAGAATTTTTTATTTTCAGCAAGGGATTCTTCAACTTGCAAGAAAAACCTTAAGGACAAGCATATATACATAATATGTGAATTATAATGTGTGCATGTAGTCTGAGGGCTAATATATACATATACACTTGGGTTCATTGAGATCCCTCTTCATCCTAGCCTTTGCACGATCGTCACAACATTCTTAGTGAGTTTCGCCTCTAACTCGCCTTTAGAAAGCCTTGGCTTACTGGCATCCTAATGAGCTAAGCTCACTAAATATCCTTCTCATTGTTGTTGTACAGGTGAACACAGCGAATGCACCTTACTTGAGTTATAAGGAACTCACTAGGTGTACTAAACTACCGCATTTGTGCCTCAAGTACTTAGACTTGCCTAGGTCACTTATGTACTAAGCTCTTACCTTAAAACCTTACCAAGAGTGCACTAGGTTCTCAAGTGTGCCTCAAGTAAACTTGTCTAGGCTATAAGTGCACTAAGCCTTCACTTAAGGCATGTATATATTTACCATTACTTGGTTCACCTCATGGAATAACATTGACCATGGTTGGACTCATTCACTAGGTTTCATAGAACCCACCTAGGTACACTAAGGTTCCCACATTGGGATCTCAAACCTGAAGGCCTGGCTAGGCCCCTGATTGTATTAAACCTTACACCTGACTAATGGTGCTCTCTTGTGGCCAATTAACCTAACTTTAACCTCACTTTGAAATGGAAATACAGTCAAACTTAGGTTGAGTCAGGCTTAGAAAAAGCATGAAACTTGTAGCCTTTCCTCTTATCTTCATTTAGAATCTTGAATCACCTCAATTGGACACCCAAGTAAAAGGTTATGACCAAAATTCTACAAGGGTGTTGAAACTAGCGAGTCCTGGCATTTTGCCTGTGGGGATGCATTGCCAACCATTGGGGACACATTTCCATAGTAAAAAACTCTCTAGTGTTGACACAAAGGCTTCATAATGCCTATTGAACCATTAGCGACTCTTCCCCAACCCATCATGCACTGTTGCTCTAACTTGCTCATCATAGGCACTTTGGGGGCTTCCATTGCCACACTATGGCCCTAGGAATGCATCCTCTTGCCCCAAACCTGCATGTACACATGCACTAGGCCATAATGCACCATTTGAACCAATCTTTGGTGTCCATAAACACCACACAAACCATCGAAACATCACTAGTCCACCATGATCCATAAAATCCACCAATCTACACTATTCATAAATTCACTTGAATATACCACAAGGAATCTATAAATGGAATCAATTGTGCATGAATCATAAATCTCTTACATTAAAAAACCTTGAACTACTAACAATCAAGAACCACACTTCAAGCAATCCATAAACCAAGGGTTTCACTAAGGTATCCGAGGTTCCAAGGCATAAGCAAAGTATATTGCATCAAATTAACACCATTCAACCAAAACCCAAGCTTTGAAAAACTCATGAAACAAGAGAATTAAAATGGAGAAGATTTACCACACACACATACACACTATGCCCAAGCAACAAAAATGCCTTAAAAAGCTTCAAACTTAGAAAAAAAAAAGTGCAAAACAAGCAATCCTTCAACGGGGCACCAAGAAAACCTTCCAATTTCATCAAGAAATCATGGTTTTATGGAGATTTGAGGATGAAATGAAGGGAGGAAAAGAAACTTGCAAATTTGGGGCTAAACTACAGTGAATAATGGTAGCGCCAATGTTGTAAAACCAAGAGCTTTAAATTTATAACCCCCATTTACCCGCAAGTATACGGTGTTGTCATGTACAAAAAGGGCAAATATGGGTATCGTCCTAAGGGAAATTGCAATTTTACCAAGATTTGAATTTTTAACTACTCAAGCTACCTAAACTACCATGAAAGAGTATCGACATGGAGTGAATGAAGTTGCTAATTACTAATGCAATGTAAGATGTTAAGTTAAAAGAATACAAGGGGTACTAAAAAGAAAGACTTGTCAAAGATGCTAAAAATTTGGAAAACCATCCCCCTAGGATTCTACTCCCTTTTCTTGCTATCCAAGCTAATTGAGGCCCTAAGACATTTACCCCTTGTGTGGTGAAGAGGTTCAAAGATCAAAAACCTCTTTCTCAAGACAATTTTTTGCTCACCCATGGTTAAACCTAAGATGGATTAAAGCTTAACCCTCTCTTGAACACCTAATGAATTTCTAGATTACCTCTAATCTAATAAACCCATTATGCCCTATTCTTCTTTTCCATCCCCTTTCTTCCTCTCTCAAGAACTAAATGAGATTGGTGATTTATGTGAGGAAACCATTCAACACATAACTTTTAGCATAAGAACAGGCAATACAAGTGATCTATATCCATAAAAAATCAACAGAGATCCATTGAATAGCAAGAAAAAAAGGTGTCATCCTAGAGAGATGTAACAACCTACTCACAATCCATCATGTTGTTCAACAATAAACCCATAACAAACAAACCATGAAAATCCTACTAAATGAGAAAAGAAAAAAAAAACCCAAGATGGATTTTAGTAGTCTAAGCCTCCTTGACTCCTAGTCTCCTTCTTCAAGCTTCAAACGTTCTCCAATGGTGGAAATCCCAAGATGAGATGAGAAAAGAGGGTGCCAAGGTTGATGACGATCTCTTCTTTTCCTTCCTTTATTTATACCCCAGGCCTCCTCTCTCCTCCCTTTTGCTTCCAAAACCCTAAAGGGACAAAAATCCCTCTTCCAAGGACAGGCCATCGGTAGGAAGGTGTGGGGGACCATCAAAATTGTGAAACTCGAAAAAATAGAGTAGAGGTTGGCGACGCATCACCGACTGCGCTGAGATGGCAGCGATGCACCGCCAATTGGTAAAAATTGGCAGAACGTCACTAACGTTGGCAATGCGTCGCCAACGCTTTATTTCATCTTCAACAACTTCACATGCCCAACCTCTATCTCGCTCAATCCTGCTCCAAACCACTATGTCCACAATGCCATCCAACCTGTAGAGAGCCAAGCAAAACAAGAAAATATTCAGCTAAAATGAAAGAAATGCAAGTGATTTATGGTCAAAGTTGTCAAAAAGTCAACAACTTTGACCGTTGAATTATGCGCCTAACAAACTCCCCCAAACTTAAACCTAAGCTAATCCCTAGCATGCCTAAGCTCGAAAAACCACACACACAAAACAAAGAAACTACAATGACAACCAATTGCCACACCTGAACTTCAACGATCCACTAGTTCAACTTCAAAAGAAGAAATTGTGACTAAGGAAAGAAAAGTTTTGCTACTTAAGATGGAACCTATGAGGAGTCACCCCCTCATCTATTAAGCTCAATTCCTTCTAAAGAAGTTATGCCAAACAACATGGAACTCATGCTATGTATCTTTCCATAGGCTTGCAAGAGAATCCAACCTCCCAACACTTTTTGCAGTTTTTTTTTCTGCAGTACCTCAGCGTGACGTGAGCGTGAAAGGGGTTCATCAAGAATCAGAATCTGATGAATCGACCCAAGTTGGCTTACTAATAGGATGACACGATGCGTTACAAAAATTCGCTTTTGACAATGATCCAATCATAGAAATCATTCCTCTACGAGAAATTGCATAAAACTCAAAGCTCAAATGGTTTTTCTGAAGGTTATAATGGGGCTGGGCTAGGGAAAGGAAGGGGAACCGAATGAAGGCTTTCTAAATGGAGCTAATGAGGTGAGAAAATTTAAACCAAGGGCTTAAAAAAACAAACGAATTGAATAAGCGTACAACCCAAAGTCCACTAGCATAATGCACCTCTTAACCAACTAAAAAAACCCCCAACTTTCTTTCTTTTTTTTCATATATATATATTCTCTTCATGTATCTCGCTATTTAGCAAGTATACAAATAGTAGCTCTGCCTATACCCAAGCTACTAACTCAATACAATCCAAGGTGATTTTTCTTATATATATTTTTGTAAATTATGCTCATGTTTCATGCATCTTTTTGAGTAGTGATCAACTCTTGTCTTAGGAGAAGACCCCAACCTACTTCGACACTACAAAACAACGGAGCAGAAAGTTTATTTTTTATCCATAAAAAATCCCCCATCAAACTTACTCTTATTTCACATTTCATTCAACTCAATGTAGCCTCTTCCAAGCCCATGATTTACATTTACCACCTCGGGTGAAAGAAAGGAAATAAAGATAGTGTGAGCTCAAAGTATGGGTGAAACAAAGAACTAAGCACTTAGGCACAAATGGGCTTACTAAGGGGAAGTATAATGGGGTTAGCCATTTGGGGACGTGGTTCATCCTAAGAAACCAAATGAGCTTCGAATTTCATACAACTACTGTGGGTTTGAATGGGTCCTCAGGCAAGTTCTAAATTGAAACATAGCATAAGCATCTCAAGAGAGAAAAAGTAAAAAGCATACTAAGTCAAAGTTCACAACAAAAAGTTCCACCAAAAGTTGCAAAACTAATTTTCCAAATTCACCAAAACTTCAAGAGAGTAAAACTAGCAATCACATCCATCCTCATGCAACGATGGATTTCGTTGGGCCCTAATAAAGCAAGAAAGCATGAAAAGCAATCAACCTATATGCTCTTACATCCAACCTATGAAGATTAAATGAAGGAAAAGCATGAAAAAGAAGGTCACCCTCAAGGCAACAAACAAGATTAACCTAATTCTAAAGAAAACCATTTAGGCTAAAGCAACCAACAAACACGCTAAAATGAAAAATAATGACAACAAACAAGGAATATCAGGTATGACAACAAACAAAAACCCCCCCAAACTCAAACACAATATTGTCCTCAATATGAGTGAAGAATAGAGAGGAGTAGTGCAATAATCAAACCTAGGGGCGGATGTTCCCACCCTTAACTAATCCTCACCCATGTCATCGTGGCCGAAAGAGCTGTCGGCAGGAGGAAAGCAACATGGACCTTCAAACGGGTCATGGGGTGGACCAAAATGTAGGCAGAATGGTGGAGGATGACTGGAGGGATGCGGCATGTGCCACTGATATGCCGAAGGGTGGAAGTGAGAAAGAATGGCTTGGAAAGGGGGGTATTCCCACGGTAGGCTCTAGGGCTGTTGCTGTTGCTAATGGCCCCAATAAACTTGCCCGAAGAGAGATTCTTAATTTTCGGCGAGGAGAGATATGCCCTAACGCATTTCTCTAGCAAATGAAGCAAAGGTACCACCAACCGATTCGAACCAGGCTACCGATTCACTGTGTTGTTCCTTCATAAAGATATACATCTTATTTAGCACTACAGCTAATGATGCTGGAGTGGCAGTAACCGAGTCGATCAACTGCTCATAAGTCCCCCCTGGCTCATCTCCTCCCTAATCTTGCTATTAAAATTGCTCTTCCTCTTCTTCCTTTTCTTCAACTTGCGCTTGATCGTGAGCAGCTTCTTCCTCCTCATCCTCTGAAGCTACTTCTTGAATGCCTATTAGTGCTCCACTTAGCTTATCCATAGAAATTGGTCTTATGACCAGAAATACTTGCATGGGGTCCTCCAAGTCAATCCCGGCCCTCAAAAACAAGCTAGTGATTAACTACAGGAACGGTAGGTTCCCCCACTTCAACATTGCAACATGAAGGATGTGCTCGAGGATTAAGCGTCCCACATCCACCCAGAAATCACAAGCAACGCAATATAGGACCTTCAAACGGTCCAAGGTGGCCTCCCAAACATGCGTCGTTGAGACAAAGTGAGAGGAGATGAAATAATTTCATGCTCTCATCTCGGGCCAGAGAGCTAAGGAGCTAAAGTAAAGCTTTCTGTGGGACTGATCCTTACTCAATATCCAGTTGACCGGGTGCCGGCGTACTATCTGAGCCATCTGCTCAAGCAAAGCTTCCTTGACTGATTCACCAATGAGCAGGTTAATCTGAAGGAGAGTGTTGATAATCGATGCGTTGTAATGCACACTGTGGGTCCTCACAAAGAAAAAATTCTCCCGGTGATTCAAATAATACGCCCCCATGAAATTAGCACAGAGCTCCATGATTAGGATTTCTGGTACCTCCGCCCGAGGATGAGCTACCTAGTGCTGCCACCCTCACCTCTCCACCATTCTGAGAATACCCTCATTTTCCTTCTTTGAGAAGTCAAAACCCCGCTCCGATGTAAACTTGTGATTCACAAACCCTTTGAAGTAGTTGAGTGCTTGAGAAGAGACAAAACAGTTTTTGTCATAAGGAGGTTCTTGAGGCTCCTTTTCATGGATCCTTTTTCCTCTTCCCTTTTCCTTATGAGAATTAGTTGGCACAAATTTGCGAGGCATGTTTCTTGTTTCGAATCTTTTGAGGAAAACCAACAAGAAAATCAAACCGTGAGGTTTACGGAAGGGCTAGGGTTTAAGCATTGAGAGGTTTTTGGGTGGAGGGGTGAGTTAAAAAGTGAAGAGAGGCGAAAACAAAAGAGATAAAGCAACAGTTCAGGTATCGGCAACGTGTCGCCGCTGAAGGTGAAATTCTGGTGACGCATCGCCAATGTTATCAAAACTCTGCCAATTTTTTCAAATTGGCGACGTGTCACCAGTTTTTGCGAACACACCCTCAATTTTTAATGGTTTTCCAATTTAACCCCTTTATTTTCTATACTTACCACTTACTCTTTGACCTATCAAAGAATTGTACCTCCCCGTGTTGAACTTGTGTTGTCCATCCCCTCCTTTCTCCTTCCTATGGCTCGTCCAACTCTACAAAAAGAAAACACTTTAAAACACGAAACAAACACAAAATAAAAAGAAAACACAAAGTAACTCATGGATGTGAAAACAAAAGATAATTGAAATCGGGTTACCCCTTGACTAGCGCTTAGTTTTACGCCTCTAGCTAGGCGCCTTTGATGGCTCCTTCAAGGGTCGGGTTTAGCCAAAATCAATTGGCCATTGTGCTGAAGTTCATCACCATAATAGGCTTTCACTCGTTGTCCATTGACTTGAAATGTGGATCCATCGTGGCCCTTGAGCTCCACCGCTCCATATGGCTTCACCTTAACCACCTCAAATGGGCCTGATCACTTGGACTTTAACTTTCACAGGAAAAGCCTCAACCTTGAATTGAAAAGCAACACTTTTTGACCCAGTTGGAAATCCTTCTTCACAAGTATCTTATCATGCCAAAGCTTCATTTTCTCCTTGCAAATCGTTCCATTCTCATAAGCATCAAGGTGGATTTCGTCCAACTCATCCAATTGGATGGCTCTCTTTTATTCGGCACTCTTCAACTCAAAATTCATCTTTTTCACCGCCCAATATGACTTGTGCTCCAATTCCACCGGGAGGTGGCAAGCCTTCCCAAACACAAGTCGATATGGAGACATGCCAATTGGTGTCTTGAATGTCGTTTGATATGCCGAAAGTGCATCACTCAACTTTTGTGACCAATCTTTTCGATTGATGCCCATCGTCTTTTACAATATTTTCTTGATCTCCCGGTTTGAAATTTTGGCTTGGCCATTCGTTTGTGGATGATAAAGGAGGGACACTTTATGCCGCATACCATACGTCACTAGAGCTTGAGCCAAAGTCTTGTTGATGAAGTGTGATCCCTCATCGGAGATAATAGCTCTAGGTGTTCCAAACCTTGCAAAAATATTCCTTTGAACGAACTTGACAACCACATTAGCATCATAAGAAGGATGGAAATGGCTTCCACCCATTTAGAAACATAATCAACTTCAAGCAAAATATAATGATTGCCAAATGAGGGAGGAAAATAACCCATAAAATCTATACCCCATAAATCAAACACTTTTACCTCAAGAATATTTTGCAATGGCATTTCATCTCTCCTAGAAATGTTTCCTAACCTTTGGCATCTATCACATGTTTTCACAAAAGTATAGGCATCCTTAAATAAAGATGGCCAATAATAACTTGTTTGCAATACCTTACTTGCCGTCTTGGATGCTTCAAAGTGACCGCCACATAGTGAAGAATGAAAATGGTGGGGAACATCCTTTGCCTTTTCATTTGATATGCATCTCCTTATAATTTGGTCGGCACACTGGTGAAAGAAGAGAGGCTCATCCCAAAGATAATGTTTGACATCGGCTTGAAACTTCTTCTTTTCTTAGTAAGACAAGTTTGGTGGCAAGACTCCACAAGCTAAATAATTCACATAATCCACATACCATGGCAACTTACCTTCTATTTTGAAAAGACTTTAATCCGGGAAGTGCTCTTGAATCGGTCTCTTTAAAGGTTGCTCTAGGCCTTCTAATCTAGATAAGTGGTCAGCCACAAAATTCTCACATCTTTTCTTGTCCTGCACCTCCAAATCAAATTATTGTAGCAAGAGAATCCATCTTATGAGTCTTGGTTTGGCGTCCTTCTTAGTGAACAAATATCTAATTGCCGTATGATCGATGTGAACAACAACTTTCAAACTCACAATGTAAGACCGAAACTTGTCAACTGCAAAAACCACTGCCAAGAGCTCATTCTCCATTGTGGTATAATTTTGTTGAGCTCTATCCAAGGTTTTGCTAGCATAATAGATAACTCAAAATATCTTATCCTTCCTTTGACCAACACTGCTCTCAGGGTGAAATCACTAGCATCACACATGATTTCAAATGGTTCCTCCTAATTGGGCGCCATTACCACTGGCCCCCTTACCAATTTTTCCTTCAAGATTTTGAATGCTTCCAAGAAACTTTCATCGAAATGAAATGACACATCTTTCTTAAGAAAGTTGCATAAGGGCTTAGCAATCTTGGAAAAATCCTTTATGAATCTCCGGTAGAACCCGACATGCCCCAAGAAACTTCCAACCCCTTTCACATTGGAAGGTGGTAGTAGTTTTTCAATGGCCACAATCTTGGCTCTATGCACCTTCATGCCTTCACAATAAATTTTATGACCAAGCATTATACCCAAGCTCACCATGAAATGACATTTCTCCCAATTTAAAGGCAAATTAGTCTTTTGACATCTCTTCAAGACAAGAGCTAGATTATCCAAACACGCATCAAAAGAATCACCAAAGACCAAAAAATCATCGATAAATACCTCCATGCATTTTTCCACCATATCCAAAAAGGTGGCCATCATACATCATTGAAAGGTTGGCGGTGCATTGCAAAGTCCAAATGGCATTCTTCGAAAGGCATATGTACCCCAAGGACTAGTGAAAGTAGTCTTTTCTTGATCCTTTGATGCTATCACAATTTGATTATAACCCGAATACCCATCCAAGAAGTAATAAAACTCATGCCCCACCAACCTATCCAATATTTGATCAATAAAAGGAAGGGGGAAATGGTCTTTTCGGGTAGCCTTGTTGAGCTTCCGATAATCGAAACATACTCGCCATTTGGTGACTAACTGAGTAGAAATCCATTCATTGTTATTATTGCCCACCACGATTATACCACCTTTTCTAGGCACCACTTGCACTGGGCTTACCCATTGGGAATCCGAGATTAGATAGATAATCCTGGCATTGAGCAACTTCACAATCTCCTCTTTCACTACCTCCTTCATCTTTGGATTTAACCTTCTTTGAGCTTTAATGGAAGGCTTAAAGTCATCTTCCAAAAGAATCTTATGCATGCAAATTTCTGGGCTAATTCTTTTGATGTCAGAGATAGACCAAGCTATTGCCCCTCTATGCTCCCTCAAAACTCGAATCAATTTCTCTTCATCCAAAGTAGTCAATGTAGAAGAAATAATCACTGGAAGGGACCCTCTATTGCCAAGATAGACATACTTGAGATCTTTTGGTAGTGGCTTCAACTCCAACTTAGGGTCTTCCTTGAGATCACAAGATAGAAGTTGCTTTACCTTTTTTCTTAAAGCTTGAAACTTCCCATAAGAATCAAGGGTAACTAAGGTACTCATTACTTTATAGTCTTCCTCACCACATGAATTCCAAAAAACAAGTGCCCTTCCGAGTGAGTCCTCAATAAGCAATAAATCCCTTATCTCTTTAATATAAGAATCAATCACATCAACCATAAAACACTTGTGCATCTCATCATCAATAGATTTCATAGCTTGAGCAAATTGAAAGTAATTTCCTCATCATTAGCTCTCAAAGTGAGATTATCCTTTTCCACATCTATTATGGCTTTCTCGGTAGCGAGGAATGGTCTCGCAAGTATGATTGGCATGTTTCGATCTTCCTCCATATCCAACACTACAAAGTCTACCAGGAATATGAACTTGCTGACCTTCACTAACACATCCTCCAAAACACCTTTGGGAAAGGTGAAGGATCTATCTGCCAATTGGAGACAAATTGATGAAGGCTTCACCTCTCCAAGACTAAGGCTCCTACAAATAGACAATGGCATCAAATTAATACTAGCTCCAAGATCGCATAAAGCTTTGTCACAATGGAAAGACCCAATATCCAAAGGAATAGTGAAGCTCATCGGGTCCTTGAGTTTTTGAGGTATTTTTCATTGAATAACGGCAATTGTTTCTTCTTTCATCAAAATGAGTTCATTATCAAGGAACTTCCTCTTTTTTTGTGATCAACTTCTTTAGGAACTTGGCATATGAAGGCATTAGATTTATTGCTTCCAAGAAGGGACTGTTGATCTCCAATTTTTTGAATATTTCAAGAAACCTCATAAATTGAGTGTCTTCCTTCTTGGGCTTGAACCTTTGGGGATATGGAAGAGTAGGAATATTCTTTGGTGCTTCTTCTTGCATGGGCAAATTTCTTGCCTCCCCTTTTGAATTAGCTTCCTCACCACTTAGTGGTAACACTTGAACATCATCAACACTACCCGATAAAGTGGGTCCTTGAAGAGGATAATCTTCTTGGGTAGGTGGCTCCTTGGGTTGTGTCACCACATTCCTTCCACTTCTTAGAGTAGTAACTTGACAAGAGTCCCTTGGGTTGACATCGATATCGCTAGGTATAAGCTTCCCTTTTTGGAGTTGCCGCATAGAGATAGCTAGTTGACCCATTTGTGTTTCCAAATTTTTAATTGATGCTTCAGTGTTAGCTTGCATTGTCTTCATCTCATCTTCCAATGCAAAAATATTTTTGTTTTGACCACTAGCCATCCCCCTCACCTCATGCATGAACTCACCCATCATTCCCTTCATAAAGTCCTTCAAAGAGACATCTGATTCATTAGAGGTCTCACCTTGTGGTTACATAGCACCTTTTGGATTAGAATAGTTGAACCCTTCATGTTGACAACTCCTTGGGAAGAAATTTCCTCCTCCTTGATTAGGTGGGTAAGGATTCCGATACCCCACAAAATTCACATCTTCTACTTCTTCCACATCCTCACTAGCCATAGCATGTTGCAACTTCATCCTATCTTGATTTTTTGCCAATTTGGATACCATGCTAGTGAGTGCTGATAATTGTGCTTGGAGAGATGTATCCTTGTCTACCTCATACTATTACCACTTTAAGTATTTAAATACAGTGATCAATTTTAGTGAGCTCAAGCCCTAGGTAGTCCATGTCCTGTAGGCCAAGCAGAACATGTGCACTATGTTTACCCAAGTGGCCCTCTTGGTCATTATGCAAATATGTGTATATTGGTCCAACCATCACACACATATTTAAATACAATTTTATCTAAAAGTATTGATGACAATAAAATTCTTTATTCCTGGCCAATATGGAATTTGAGTAAAATCCCCGAGTGCATGTACAATCATATGCACACATGATGCTGTTTGTGCGCTTTTTTTTCCAAACTTTCACAACATGTCCAACTCAAATTCTACCCATGTTCTCTTGTGCCCTAAAGGTTTTAAACCCTTTAATACCCTTAAACCTTCATAGGGAAACAAGTTTGAAACATTAAATCCATCTAAGTATACAATTATGGATTTTACACTTAACAGAGTAAAAATGACCATATGAACAGTGCTCAGCAAAATCAGCAAATTTTGACAGGCCATAACTATTGCTACAGGGAACCAAATTTAGTGATTCCAAAGCTAAGTTATTCCTCTTGAAGTCTTCAAAATGTGGTCAAAATTTCATAGCCAAATTCTTTATGTACAGAAAGTTATGGCAGCTGGAGTACAGGGTACCAAATTTTAGCCACTATTGACCATTATGCCCATACAAAATTTCATAATATTCATACACTTCATTTCTAGGTGCAAAACCCATTTTGTAGTGTCCATATATGTATTATACACATTGGAAAACCATTCCCCTAAATTTAGAGCCCTTATAACCATCATTCATAAAAATGCCATCAAAATAGCCCATAAACACCATATGGACAGCATTGTATACATACTCCAAACCACACTCCATTAATGCATATATCCTTCTCACACTATACATAAAACATACCCAGATCATTTACATGCATTTATGCACCACATACATGACAATAACTTAGTTAATACATACACTAAGCTTCTTGGAGAACTTCAAAAGCACTAAGCACTCCAGAAACTTGAAGGGACTAACTACTGCATAAGGCAGAAAGTACCATTACTAAAAATAGCTAATATGCTCCAAAAATCATGAAAATTTCCATTTTACAACTAAACATACGGAAGTTAATATACCTGAAATTTCACAGAGAAATTCAAACGAAAACTATTATTTTGAATTCTCTCTTTCAGGTGCTCCTGAAATGGACAGAAAGGGGGTAAGTCTCTTTGAAGAAACTTAGTAATGGCTTATCATTAAAAACTTGAATTCCCAGAAACATACCTGAAATCTAAAGACATAAAAACACAAAAAAAAAGCACATATACAAAAATATAGCCATCCAAATGCACAAACAACACAGCAACAAACAAATGTAATGCAGGCAGCAACAAATCATTAGGGTTAGCTCATAAACATTCAAATAAGCAATATGTAATCTCTATGGAAGCCCTCCTCAAGCTAATACTTGGTCTTAGGAGGTTAATTGGTCTTAGTTAGTACTAACTTGGCTTCTAGAAACCCCTGTAAACGCTGCCATCTTAGTGCATGAAAAATAGTAAGGCTGGAACCTTGTTCATGCACTTCCCCTTAACTCATACTTGGTTCCTTGAGCTTTTTGCTCTCTTCCAAGCATGGTCATAGCTTCATGGATGCTTGATCATCATCCCAAAATAGTAAACAACCATGAAACATGAAGATAAAACCCTTACCTAAGCTGTGAAGGCTGAAATCTTCAAGAGATACACAATAAACCCGAAAATTAAGGTTTTTCTCTTTCTTGTTGCATCCGATTGCCTTCCCTTGTGATTTCTTGGGAGATTGAGCAATGGTGGCTATGGAAGCTTATGGAGGAGCTAAGGAACAGGTTGTGCCTAGTGGGGGATGAAAATGGGCAGGAAATGGCAAGAAATCATGATATTTTACTTGACTTGATTAGTTTAACCTTAACCCTCATTTAGGTCACTATAAGTTTGCCTTAAGCAAAGACTTTTTGGCTAATCTTTAGCCCGCCTTTTTTACCTTAGAACCTGGAAATAAAAGGCTGGGATAATGATAGAAATGGTCACCTTTGACTCTTGTCAAAAATCATCCCATCCTTAAGTTATTTTTTTGAACAATTGTATACCTAGTTGTCCTAGGTTCTTGAATAATAGCTTTTGTTTCCTTTATGCAATTCAGCCTCCAAAAATTGCTTCCATACCATTCAAATCCTTCCAAAATCTCTTTTTTAGAGTTGTACAATTGAGTACCTAAGTCTTGAAATCTTGTAATAAAACCCATAGATTACTTGTAAAACAAGTAATCCTTTAAGGGTCCCTTTAGTACCAAGTAACCATTGTAATCTTTTAGGGAGGTGTGAATTATTCACTTTACCCCTCACATTTCATTCACTATGGTGAAAATTACGCTATATAATGGTTTATAACCATTATGCCTTTATATTGTAATTTTCCCATTTGTTGAGGTGGTAACACATACAAACCACTCCCCTTCCTTGGAGCCCTTTTTCCACTAAGCTCAAGGTTTTTGGCCATGTTGTTTAACAATTCAAAGCACTCCTTCACATCTTTCAATAGTAAGAAACCACCGGCGGTAGCATCAACTTGCAACCGAGTATTTAAACTCAATCCATTATAGAAGAGATGAAGTTGGTGAGTTTGATCAATATCTTGAGTTGGTACCCTCTTCACAATCCTCTTAAAGTGCACCCATGTCTCTGCAAGTGACTTCCATTCATTTTGTCTAAAGGCCAACAACTCATTCTTAACCTCAAAAGCTTTTTGAGATGGGAAAAACCTCCAAATGAATGCATCATATAACTCTTTCCATGTATAAACCGATGTAGCTTTGTAGCTTCATTCACAAAAGAAAAGGGGAAAAGTCTCATCCTTTTTACTTTTTCACTTACACCCTCCAAATCAAAAGTATCACATAATCGAACAAACCTCTTGATATGTTTGTTTGGATCTTCATCAAGAGCCCCTCCAAATAGATGTGCTTTACCTAATTGGAGAACATGGCTAGGAATCATGAAAGCTCGCCCTTAAAGTGGCACCGATCTTATCATGTTATCATGATCCTCCACCCTTTGAGGACGAAAGTAGTCAAGCACCGGTCTACCTCTTCTTCTAACACCATTACCATTGTCCATCACTTCTTCAACCCCATTAGGATCCATGGCATTAACATTCCCTTCCCTTCCAAGGTTAGTCATGTTGACTCCTTGATTTTCTTTCCATATTGACGGAATTGGAAGTACTAGTATTTCCTTCCTCAACCACCTTGCTTCTTAAACGAAGTTCCCTTAAGCTTCTTTCAATCTCCGGATCAAGTGGCACTAATTGAGAACAAAAGCTCTGGGTCATGCACCAGATGTACCTAAAAAAAATGATGAAGAAAAGAACACTTAATACAAGGTAAAGAAAAAGTAGACAAGAGTAACTAACATTCAATAACCAAGGTAAAAATCTAATCAATATCCTCGGGCAACAGTGCCAAAAACTTTGTTGTAAAACCAAGAGCTTTAAATTTATAACCCCCATTTGCCCACAAGTATATGGTGTTGTCATGTACAAAAAGGGCAAACATGGGTATCATCCTAAGGGAAATTGCAATTTTACCAAGATTTGAATTTTTAACTACTCAAGCTACCTAAACTACCATGGAAGAGTATCGAGATGGAGTGAATGAAGTTGCTAATTACTAATGCAATGTAAGATGTTAAGCTAAAGGAATGCCAGGGGTACTAAAAAGAAAGACTTGTCAAAGATGCTAAAAAATGCGAAAACCATCCCCCTAGGATTCTACTCCCTTTTCTTGCTATCCAAGCTAATTGAGGCCCTAAGACATTCACCCCTTATGTGGTGAGGAGGTTCAAAGATCAAAAACCCCTTTCTCAAGACAAGTTTTTGCTCACCTATGATTAAACAAGACATTTCTCAAGCACATGTTTAACCTAAGATGGATTAAACCTTAACCCTCTCTTGAACACCTAATGAATTTCTATATTACCTCTAATCTAATAAACCCATTATGCCCTATTCTTCTTTTCCATCCCCTTTCTTCCTCTCTCAAGAACTAAATGGGATTGGTGATTTGTGTGAGGTAACCATTCAACGCATAAGATTTAGCATAAGAACAGGCAACACAAGTGATCCATATCCATCAAAAATCAACAGAGATCCATTAAATAGCAAGAAAAAGAGGTGTCATCCTAAAGAGATGTAACAACCTACTCACAATCCACAATGTTGTTCAACAATAAACCCATAACAAACAAACCATAAAAATCCTACTAAATAAGAAAAGGAAAGGAAGAAACCTAAGATGGATTCTAATAGTCTAAGCCTCATTGACTCCTAGTCTCCTTTTTCAAGCTTCAAACCTTCTCCAATGGTGGAAATCCCAAGATGAGATGGGAAAAAAGGCTGCCAAGGTTGATGATGATCTCTTCATTTCCTACTCCTATTCATACCCCAGGCCTCCTCTCTCATCCCTTTTGCTTCCAAAACCTTAAAGGGATAAAAATCCCTCTTCCAATGACAGGTCATCAGGTAGGAAGGTGTGAGGGACCATCAAAATTGTGAGACTCGGCAAAACAGAGTAGGGGTTGGCGACGCATCGCTGACTAGGTCGAGATGGCAGCGATGCATCGCTAATTAGTAAAAATTGGCAGAATGTCACTAACATTGGAGACGCGCCAATGCTTTATTTCATCTTCAACAGCTTCGCATGCCCAAACCTCGTCTCACTCAATCCCGCTCCAAACTGCTACATCCACAACACCATCCAATCTGTAGAGAGCCAAGCAAAACAAGAAAATACTCAGATAAAATGAAAGAAATGCAAGTGATTTGTGGTCAAAGTTGCCAAAAATTCAAAAACTTTGACCGTTGAATTATGCGCCTAACACCCAACCGCTCCAACAAGTTTAAATAGGCCAAAACACTTCACCTCCCAAAATTTTAAAATTTTTACAAAAATACCCCTTCCTAAATAATAACTAGGGTATTAAAAATTGAAGCAAATTTTGCTAACTTGGGATCTTAGTTTTAAAAATATCATTTTTATTCTCGAGACTCATCCTGAGCCTCCATGGTGTAAAATGAATATTTTGGCCCTGGGTAAACCTAGTGTTCCAAACGACTCAAAACCAACTAACCCTTGAGTAACTTACTTGATTTTGCTAATTCACCTCTAATTAAGGCATTTAAGCTAAGGATTTATGAACTTTCCTGTCTCACTAAGCTTCTTGCTATAAGGGCTATAACATGGTGATGTCCATTGAAGCTTGTAAAAGATCTTGGAATCAACCATCCATCAATTAAGGCTTGTGGGGGCATCTAAGGCCTCTATTGATGTCATGGCCTTACTTTAACACATAGGCTAGTATTCCTTCTTGGGAAGGCTAGAAAATTAATGAATAAAGACATCTCTTGCATGTTATAGTCCTCTTTTTCCTAAACACAGGTGTAGAAGCTCCATATAGGCTCAAGCGTGCACTATTGTGTAGCCCAAGTGTCCTTCCAAGAAGGCTTGGGCATGGGATGACTTTAGACAACTCTTCTTAACTCCATTATGTCAAAATTCTCCTTATCGACTCTTCTAAATGTCATCCCTTGGGTTACTCTAGAAATTGATGCTATTGAGCGCTAAAAGATCCTTGAATGTTCTAATTTGAGCTCCTGAGCTTTGAAGTCCTCAAGAATTCCTAGAGCATGCATGAAGGGGCTTATAGGGTTATCATCAGCCTGGATTCTAGTAGTTGTTCCTTCTGTTAGGACAGTAGGGTCTCCCCTATTCACTCCCACATTTAAGGGCTTGTTCATCATCGTCTCTTCTGCGCGGCCTACCCTCTTTACACAGAGAAAGAGGAAAGACAATGTAATCATTTAGCTTCCCTTCCTTTACGAGCTCTTCAATGAAGTCATGGAGCTATTGGCGAGACCTTTGCACCTTATAGGATACTTAGGAAGTAACAGGAGCTCACCTTCAACAACCCTTGTCCTGCATCTTGATTGTCATTCCCTCAGATCAATTTTAGGGGTTTCTTCCTACCATCGATAACATCGTCCTTGCTTGTAGAATGGTCCTGGGGTAGGTTTAACCATATTGTATAAACCATCTTTCCCATAAATGATACTAAATTGATAGTGAACCACCAATAAGGATGGTTGACCCAGGTGGTAAGCAAATTGGGCTTAGCAAGGATAAAAACCTATAATAAAAAATAGTCATTAGGGCCCCGGGGAGTGTCTCTGGGGAAACCTTTTAATGGTTAACTCAATACTTTCACTTAGAGTAGAAGAAGCTAGGGTTTTAGCATAGAGAAGAATGTGCCTCAATAAGCTGTGGAAGTCCTCTATTTATGCATGTTGGGTTCTTGTGTCGTAGCTCCTTAAGGATACTATTAATGCAGTGATTATTCTTGATTATAGGAATCACACTCTAGTTAATTGTCATCTTCCTAGTGGATTCTTTCCTTGGGTGGAGACTCACTTGGGCTGATTTTCTAAGGGTAGGTCATTTTAGGTAAGCTCATTGTTGTATCATACATCTTACAAAATTTAGCTATAAAAAGTAAATGGAAAAAATAAAAATAAAATCTATATTTTTTCCTTAATTTTCTAATAAGCCAAAATATTTCTAAAAAGCAGAAATAATAGGACAAATTATAGAAACCCCACTGTGCTTTAGTCTAACTTACACGTTGTCTCCTCTGTTTTCAAAAACCTGCACTTTGCCATTTGCTTCCTTTATAATATCCAATAGCTTTTTAAACCCTAATTTAAACTATCTGGTAACTATGTTTCAGTAATTTCAAAAGTTTTGATATTTTTTCATATTTAACCAACTTTAAAAAATACTAATATGTATTTACACAGAAAAATATGTATTTATAAAGAGAAAAAACTGATAATTTCTAATATCCATTCACTATAAATAAATATTGAAGAGATTGAAATCATTGGAAGATAACTATCATACAATTTAAATTAAAATTTCAGAAATTAATATCAAATAGCATAAAAGAAACATGAATAAAAGGCCAAAGTGCACCAGCAATCCTCTAACTTAGCTAACTCACACGAGTTAGTCTCTTAACTCAAACTCAATGTACTTAAGTCCTCAAACTTTGAGAAATGATACAAGTTAGTCCAAGACACCTCACGGTGTTGGGGGCAAAATTCACACATGATCCTTAATCTCTCTTTTGCCCAAAACTAGGTAATTGCAATTCATTTTTTTATTGTTTTAGTCCATGTCTAGGTTAAACTTATTTAGTTTCATGTGTATTTTTGTTATTTGTGTAAGTATCATATAAATGATAATATTTTATATAAAAAAAACTTAAGAGTTATAAACTAAGAAAAATTATTATCATTAATTGATCAATTAAAAAAATAAATCAATTGATTTTCAAATATAATTAGTTAACTAATCAATCTAATACTCATTATGTTGCTATTATAATAACTATTATTTAAGTTTTTTTGTTTAAGTAATTATTATACTATTGGTAATATTCTGAAAAATTTTAAATGGTAATTGTATGATGAAGAGTTATAGGTTTTAAAAGAAATTATTATAACTTAAGATAAATGATAGAACATAATTTCCCAACATAGTCACTTAGTTTGAAAGACATTTATTATTAGATGAGCCTTTTTCATAGTATATGCGATAAAATTATATTTTTTATAAGAGGAAAGAAATTGAATTTTTTTATATGAATCACTTATGATAATGAAATATAAAGCAAGAATGATTTGGTCTATTATATTACAGCACCTCTTGATAATACAAAAAATGTGGAGAAAAAAACACTTAAAATTGGTATGATTAATTGGTTTTTTCATAAAAATTTATTGAAAATAGATAAAAAGTACTTTTGTATAATATACATATACATACTCACAGAAAAACTACAAAAAAAAAAACAAAGAACTTGTTAAACAATATTCTAAAAGTGCTTTTAAGTTTCTTTGACTTATTAAATTTTGACTTCAATAAAATTTTAGAAATTCAATATAAATAAAAATAAGCACTTGTAGTTATGTCTTAAAAATATCTATCAAGGATACCATAAGCTATTTTTAATCAATGTTTTACAGAATGATTATTCAATAGGATAAAATCCAAATATAGTCCCCTAACTTTTGAGGGTCATCCTAAAGTGGTCTCCCACCTCCTTTCCATTAACTTAAAGTCCCTTAACTGAACTAACATGTTCCATGTTGGTCCCTGCAGTTAGTTCAAGCATTATCTCGAATTGAGATTATCTACGTGGCACTCATACTATCACGTGACAGCCTACTTTCATGACAATAAGTGATTATACTAGGAAAACAATAAATTTTATGTTAAATTGACACAAACTTATAATTTTAAGAACTTGAAACATACATTATCTTATAATCTTATTCTTCCCCAAATCTTCTCTGATCAAAGCTAGAGTTGTTTGTTTTTCATCGATTAAATCTTCTCCAAGTATAACTTCTTCCCCAAACTCATCCCCAATTAAATATTTCCCAAAATCATTACTAGATGCCGAGTAGCTAAAGAAATGGAGTCAACTATGATTCATGACAAGACAACTTTTTTGAGCTCTTACTAAGTTTTCAGCATCTCATTCTCAGTTTCAATGTCGTTTCCTATTCGTCACTATTTGAATCCCAAATCTTGAACAGTAAATTGGTCGGACACCTGGAGGACCAACCCGCTGCCATTGTCTTTGGCTACTAATTAATTGACTAATCCTAAACAAAGGCAACACGTTTGTGATTCGCCCCACCGCTCCATCTATGGCATAGCTCTGTCATCGCTTCATTGACCACTCGTGATCCACACCACCGCTAGCTAGAATAAAAAGCTGAAGAAGAAGATAATTTTGGGAAAATTCACATTTTAAGTCCTTACAATTTTTTTTTGTTTTAATTTTAGCTTGAAGTTTTTGTTCTTCTCGTATAGCCATCCACGTGGCAATTTAGGATTCACCATAGGGGTATCAAGTGCCACACAGGAAAATTCCATCCGTTTTAATGCCTAAACTAATGATAGGGATGAAATAAAAAATAAGACATGTTAGTTGTGTTAAAGGATTTTAAGAGGACAAAAAAAAAAGGTAGGGGACCACTTTAAGATGATTCTTAAAGTTAGATAGCCATATTTACATTTTACCCTTATCTAATAATAATAGAAAGAACATGTACTTAAATAAATTTTACCTATTTATGGACTAGATCAATCTAAAATGAACTATAATTACATAAACATAAACAAAAGAGATACTAAGGACCAATTTTAAATTTTTCCTATAAGATGTGAGTTGGTTTGGACCAACTCATGCCATTTTTTAAAGTTTAAGGACTTAGATATGCTGAGTTTGAGTTGAGAGACACATTGAGTCAGTAAAATTGGAGAACTGATAGTATACTCAGGCTAGAATAAAATGTAGATTTGTAAAAATAATGGAGACGGTATAGGTAAAAAAAAAACGTGAAGTTGGTAATTGAAAGTTTCCCGGGAATAATATTAAGTAGGAAATAATGTGACAGCTATTGATCATAAATACTCGAGAATTTTCTATATAACAAATCAAAAACTGTTGCAGAAAGTTGAACATTTCTTTTGACAAAAGCCAAAAAGTTCAACATGATCAACGCACCAACCTGTTTTTCAGAGTCTTGCTTTTTACCGCTCCAGGTAGGAGCATCACACTGCCGTGCATCTTTGCTTTCTCCAGCTCACTCTCTCTGGCCTCTTCCTTCCATTTCTCCATGGCTCTGTTCCTCTTATTCCTTTCCGTTCTCTCTGTAGCTTCTTCTGCTTCAACCGGTGACCAAAAAACCTTCATCATTAGAGTCCTCCACGACGCGAAGCCATCGGTTTTCACTACCCACAAGCACTGGTATGAGTCCACTCTTGCCTCCGCCATCTCCTCCACTACCCGTGTCATTCACACTTACGACACTGTCTTTCATGGCTTCGCTGCTAAGCTCTCGCCTACGGATGCCCTGAAGCTCCAATCGCTCCCCCATGTGGTCGCCGTCATTCCTGAGCAGGTCCGCCGAATCCAGACCACGCGCTCCCCTCATTTCCTGGGGCTCAAGACCACCGACAGGGCGGGTTTACTTAAGGAATCGGATTTTGGGTCGGATCTCGTCATCGGAGTCATCGATACGGGGATATGGCCAGAGAGGCGTAGCTTCAATGACCGCGACTTGAGACCTATTCCGGCGAAATGGAAGGGCCAATGTGTGTCGGCAAAGGATTTTGGGCCAGGTTTGTGTAACAGAAAACTCATTGGAGCAAAGTTCTTCTGCGCCGGATATGAGGCGACGAACGGGAAGATGAACGAGACGTCGGAGAGTCGGTCCCCGAGAGATTCAGATGGGCATGGGACCCACACGGCCTCCATAGCTGCTGGGCGGTATGTGTATCCGGCTTCCACATTAGGTTATGCTAAAGGGGTCGCCGCCGGAATGGCCCCAAAGGCTAGACTCGCCACTTATAAAGTCTGCTGGAATGGCGGCTGCTATGATTCCGACATTCTTGCGGCATTCGACGCTGCCACGGCAGATGGTGTCGATGTCATCTCTCTGAGCGTCGGTGGAGTCGTCGTCCCCTATTATCTCGACGCGATTGCCATCGGGGCTTTTGGGGCCGTCGACAGAGGGATATTTGTGTCTGCTTCTGCCGGAAATGGAGGACCGGGTGGATTGACGGTGACTAATGTCGCCCCGTGGGTTACCACCGTCGGTGCAGGGACGATTGATAGGGATTTTCCAGCTGATGTTAAGCTCGGAAACGGGAAGATTTTGACCGGAGTAAGCCTGTACGGTGGACCTGGTCTGGCTCCGGGTCGGATGTACCCGTTAGTTTATGCTGGGAGCGAGGGGGGTGATGGGTATTCTTCGTCTCTTTGTTTGGATGGTTCTTTGGATCCAGATTTTGTTCAAGGTAAAATAGTTTTGTGTGATAGAGGTATCAATTCAAGGGCTGCAAAGGGTGCTGTGGTAAGAGAAGCTGGTGGAATTGGGATGGTTCTCGCTAATGGGGTTTTTGATGGTGAAGGATTGGTAGCAGATTGCCATGTGTTGCCTGCGGCTGCAGTTGGGGCAGCTGCTGGGAATGAGATTAGGAGTTACATCAATGTGGCTTTGAAGTCCAGGTCTCTGGCAACTGCCACGATTGTGTTCAAGGGCACGAGGCTCGGGGTGCATCCTGCTCCAGTGGTGGCCTCATTTTCAGCTAGAGGTCCCAATCCCGAGACACCAGAGATTTTGAAGCCGGATGTGATTGCACCTGGGTTGAACATTCTTGCTGCTTGGCCAGACAAGGTTGGGCCATCAGGTGTTCCGTCAGATGTTAGGAGAACAGAGTTTAACATACTTTCAGGTACTTCCATGGCTTGCCCTCATGTTTCTGGCCTGGCTGCCCTTTTAAAGGCAGCTCATCCGGAATGGAGCCCTGCAGCTATACGCTCTGCCTTAATGACAACTGCCTATACACGAGACAGTCAGGGGGAAGTGATGTTGGATGAGGCCACAGGAAATTCGTCAACCGTGATGGATTTTGGGTCTGGTCATGTACACCCTACAAAGGCAATGGATCCGGGGCTTGTTTATGATTTGAGCTCGATGGATTATGTGAATTTCTTATGTAATTCCAATTACACTGTCAAAAACATCCAAGTGATCACTAGGAGGTATGCTGATTGCAAGGGCGCAAAAAGGGCTGGCCATGTGGGCAATTTGAACTATCCTTCACTGGCTGTGGTGTTTCAACAATACGGCAAGCAGAAGATGTCTACACATTTCATTAGGAGGGTGACCAATGTTGGGAACCCAAACTCAATTTACAAAGTGAAAGTAATTGCTCCAAGGAGCTCAAATGTGACAGTGCAGCCGGAAACACTTGCATTCCGGAGGGTTGGACAGAAGTTGAACTTTCTTGTTAGGGTTCAAGTCAGGGCGATCAAACTCTCTCCCGGTAGCTCAAGTACGACAAGTGGTTCCATAACCTGGTCCGACGGGAATCATACAGTGACCAGCCCTTTGGTTGTGACATTGCAGCAACCTATCTAGTTTGGGGATTGAAGGTTTTGGTGGAGTTTTTAAAGGGCTTTTGTGCTCCTTGTGATATAGGGCTATGGATTATAAATGTCGTTTATATGTTTAATGGGAGAATATGATATCTACCGCTTTCTATCTGAAAGTGGAGTGGAATTTGGGTTGTTTATGTTGATTTGTGAATCAGGTGTAGTATTCGTGTTGTTCCTTGTGGGTTGTGAGGTGACATGGACCGGTAATGTTGCACACAAGCTGCAATTTGCTTCTCCACGGTGGTGAAAGTAAAATTCACCATTTGTCCTGTGATGAAATGAAAGGTTCCCTCTGCTCCTTTGCTGTAAAAACTTAACAGATCACGAACAAAAGCTACTTTCGTCGAAAGAACTGCAATGGAACAACATCAATTCCAGCCACTTATTTTTGCCACATTTGCAAGTCAAACTACCTGTTGACCTGATCAGCCATTATGGCACTAGTTTGTTCTCCATTTTCTTTATCATTCATCTGTACAGTCATTTAAGTTTTCAAAACTCTATTTTAGTGATTGTTTGCAAATATTGAAGTGGATTTAGAAATAAAAAAGAAAATGGAAAAAAAATCTGTGGAAAGTCATGGAAACGTAGAAAGAAAATTTTATTGTTTATAGGTGGTACTATGACAGCTTTACTAGTGATTGTTTGCAAATATTTACGTGTTTTTATTTAAATGCCTCAAATTAGTTTCTTATTAAGCAATAGAAATAAGTTAAGTAGGGTTGCATTGAGTTCCTAAGTGTGAAATGCCACCTAAGAGTAAAAGGGGACAAATAGGTAATTTTGGTTCGAGTCAATGGTATAACTATAATTTCAATGAAGTTAAAGCCATGTACATGTTTTTTACTAAATAAATTAAGACCATAAGTTATTCTAGCTATTTGAACCAAAAGTAAAAGCTAAGGGACTAAAATTGCACTAAGTGTAAAATTGAGTCATTTGTGTCTAGACAAAGCTTAGGTGCAAGAACAACTTTCTTTGGGACCATGGAGGGGCGGTTCAAGCGAGGTTTTAAGTGGCTAAAGTGAATCAAAACTTAGTTTGAGGGCCAAAGTGACACAAGGGTGACAAAAAGTATTACTTAAAGTATTTAGGATATTTGTTTATGGAAAAGCAACTATTCATCATTTTTATCATTTCATATTTTCATATGTCTTGCTCTTATATAGCTAACCATCATCATTACACCAAAATCACACAATTTTTGTACAAAATTGAAGGATCTAAAGCATCCATAACAAGTCCTTAGCTAGCTCTTGGTGGTTTGAATTTCTGCTGTCTCTCTTAAGTTTTTGCTTCAAACCCTAAGGTAAGCTTTGTCCATCGGTTTAAGTTGGTTCTAAGCATGAAATATGGATATGTATGGCCTTAAATTTGTATTTGTGGTACCCATTTTGCTTGGATTTAGGCATGGAACTCATAAAGAACTAGTTGTGCTCAAATGAGTTTTGTGTTGCTTATTTGCTTTGGTTTTGCTTTGATTTAGATTTGAGTTCAAGTTAGATTGATGCATTTCAGGCCCATTTTGAGTGTTGGAAGTGAGATTGGGGTACCTGAGCTATGGGTTCCATGGAAACCAAGTTTGCAAGCAAGAAACGCACAAAGGGTTATGGCAAACCCTCCACTAAGAGGTGATGTGATTACACCTCTTGAATGGTGAGATCACACTAATTCTAGGAAAAGGGCTAGCATGGAGATGCAATCACACCAAGCCAGTGGTGTGACCATAGTAATCCCTCCTCAACAACAAATGCTCCTATCATGCCTTTTAAGCGTTTTAAGGTTTCAAAGTATTTCTAAGGCCATGGCATGTTCCAAAAGAATTCTGATGGGTAAAGGGCTGATGTCCTCTTGGGCCTCACTGGATCGGCCCAAGCACATGAGGACTAAGGAGTCCAATATCAGGGTATCCTGGCAAAAGAGACCTCAGAATAAACTACATCAGCACATTGCGGAGAAGACCATAGGGTGCCACCTCTAGAAGGAGCTCAACCCCAAAGTCCCTAATGACCTACGTCAAAATTAGCCTCCCCTAGTAGTACTCTAGCACAATTCCATTGAGGTCCCTAAAGGAGGCGCAACAAGACTAATATTGTCGTACAACAGGCGGTATGCCAGTGACTTATGTCAAAGGACCAAGTAGTAGGTGGCTCTCTAGGTATGGACTTTGGTATTTCAAACTTGATTGGACACATAACCAACCTCATCCTGGAAATCATAGATCTACCTTGGACCTTCCTTTGCCTATATATATGGGAGACCCCTTCATACTCGAGGTAACTTAGCACTTTTACTCTCTTATGCTATTTCTTTTTTAAATCCTTGTCTCTAGCCTAACTTGAGCATCAAAACATCCCCTCGAAAATGCTCTAGGAATCCTCCTTTGCCCCTTTGTTAGGACCATCCCTTAGTGCTTGGCCCAGGCCAAGAATGCAAATAAAATGAAAGGAAAATATGAGGAACTTGATTGAAAATATGTATAGTGATAAATATGTAAAATCGAGAACACTCGGGTGAAATATGTTCATTCGGGTGAAACTCGTTCATTCGAGTGAACTTTACTTATTCGGGTGGATTTGGCACATGAAAAGTGACTAAGTTGTTAATGCCGTGAAACAAAGTTTAAGGACCATAGTGTACTCTTAACTAAGTGATCATTATGAGACTATGAAGTCTTAAAGGGTTAATCACGCCATGCAACATAATGCAAGGCAAAGTGGAGCATTAAAGCTGAATTATGGGACATGTGGCACTTAGCTGAAAATTGCATGCTTCCACTTTGAGTTAAACAATCATTTCAGTTAAGCAAGCCATCGTTTTCGGGCTTAACCGACTCTTGAGCAAGTTTTGTGTTCTTGATGAGTTGTTGCCGAAATCTTGCCAAATTGGTGTTGAATTGAAGCTTGAAGGAAGAATCAAGCTTGGATTTCTTGTTTTCAGCATTAGGCGACCTCACACTTCCAATTTCAAGCTCGGTCTTGGACATTCAAGCACAACTGAGAACTTAACCTTGGATTTTGAGGTAGGGTTCATGTCTACTTGAATTTCTTGGTACATTTCCATGATCAAGTAGTTGATGGTGGCTAAGTGATGGTTATATATTGCTATATGATCTTAGTTTGCTAGATGGGCATATTGAGGAGTTTTTGGGTTCATGTTAATTGGTTAGCTAGTCAAGGATTAATGACAAGCACATAAAGTTCTTAGTAAGTTAGGCCAACTTACTAGTGAACTTGGAGCTCTAGTGGATTGGAAGGGAATTGGAAGGCTTGAAGTGCAAGGATTGATGTTTGTGCTTGCTAGTGGTTTCGGCCGAATGCATATTTCGACCGAGTGAATATTTTATTCGAATGAATATTTCAACCGAATGAACATTGTGGTGTGTGTGTGAGTTTGTGTGCTTGTTTGATTTGTTTGTGTGTGCTAACCCAATATAGATAGCGTTTATGCTTAGATATGTCTCGGTTAGCATGGTATATGTATTATATGTCTTGTATCTTGGTGTTTTCATGTCTTTCTTGCAGGACAAGTAAGCTTCGAGGAGGTTAAGCCTCGGACTTAACTAAATAGACTCAATTATGAGTCGTTTAAGTTGTGAACCCTATTGAGTATTAGTACTCATGCCCACATTGTTTGTGTTTCAGGCAAAGACATTGAGCTTGAGTGAGTTACTTATGCTTGCTTGTTTGTGTGCTAGGTAGTACACTTATTGCCAAAGGTATGTGCCAACTCAATGTTGGCTTGAATAATGCATCTACAAGTCTTATGGTTTATGGCCGAAACTTATGTTCTATGTTTTGCAGGCTTGAGTAGTTTGTGGGACACGTCTAGATGCAGGATGGATGTGTGAACTATGGCTTTGATTGTAGTGTTCACGTTCATGACCATGAATATGGTCATTGGGCTTGTACTTCAGTGTGTGCTCCTATATTACACACTTAGGTACCTTCTTGGGGAGTAAGGAGGACTTGGCTTGTAAAACTTAACCTTGGCTAGATTTTGGACTTGTAGCATCCTTGGTATGTTGCCAAGCTAGTGATGCTTGTACTTAGGCTATTTTACATACATATGTAGCCTCGGTTGTACATGGTTTTGTATGTACATATGTTGGATGCTTATGTGCCAAGTTATGTTAAGTTTATGAGCTCCTGTTTATGTTCTATGTGATAACCTCTTGTGATAGTTACTTGGCCGAATATACATATGCATGAAAACCTTGATTTTCAAAACTACAAAGATATGGGATTCTTGGTTGTCATTCATAGGAGTAGCACACTTGATGAGCACACATCCTAGACACTTAATAAATTAAGTGTATGCCTTGCTTGTGTTGCAAGTTATCTTTTACAGCCTTGCCTTGCGATGCAAGTTAGTGGGTTGGGCCCTGCCTTAAGCTGCAAGTAACTGTTTAAATTCTCTCATAAGCCTTCTGTGGCACCTCCTAGGCCCTCAACTTAAGAAAATAAGACTTAAAACTACAAAACAGAAAGTTGGCCGAAATTAAAGTAGGTAACAACACTTAGAAACTCAATTGTCTAATAACTTTTTGGGTAGTTTTGGTGAGTGGCACTAAGTGTGCACAGGCTGGGGCCTGTGTGGGGTGTGATAGGCTTTGTTTGGTATCAGAGCTTAAGGTTTATAGCTTCTGATTTAGTGGAGAGTTAGCCTAGACTTGTTCCCACGTAGGATTATATAAGACTTGTATTATTGAGCATATATGAATAGCTGCATCTTAAAGTGCAGGATGAGAACAAGAGGCAGGGAAATAGAATCCCTGGCACAGGCAGAGGACACAGCAGCCCATCCTAGAGATGGTATGCATATAGAGGTGCCTGAAAGGAAGGCAGAGGCCAATGAGCCTAGTTTGGCCGAAGAGCCAAATGCCAAGTTATAAGTACCTGGACCTAGCAGAGGAAGACAAGACAGGATGGAATTAATGATGGAAACACTGCAGGCTACTGTGGCTTAGCTTGTAGTAGGAATACAAGCCTTGGCTAGAGGCCAAGCTCAATCACAAGAAAACCCAGAACAAGTAGGAGTAGGGGAGAACTTTGAGGCCGAGGGCAAAAGAGGGAAGAGAAGGCCTGGCAAAGAACCAGTAAATTATGATCAGTCTAGCAAGACTAGGGGCAATCAGTAAGAAGAAGAAGGTGATGAGGAGAGAAGGCATCCCAGGGCCAGAAGAATAAGGTCAGAAGTTGGACAGGAGCCCAGGACTGAGGAAGATGAGGAGGAAAGTCCAGACATAGAAGAGCGGGATGCCTATATATATAGCCAGAGGACTGAGCCTCCCACTGAGACCACAGCTAGAGGAAGGACATCCAGGGACAAAACCAGAAACACATAAGTCAGAGAAGAGAGGTCCAGAAGAGGTGGACTAAAGGAGGGCCAGCTGGAAGGGTTCCTGGCATGAAAACCTCCAGTGTTTAAGGGTGGATGTAACCCAGATGAAGCTGAGTTCTGGGTATATCAAGTGGAGAAAATTTTTGAAAGGATGGATGTGTCATCCATTCAGCAAGTACTTCTAGCTATCTTCAAGCTAGACGAAAATGCAGAGTTATGGTGGAGGGCAGTACAGAGGACATATCAGGAGAGAAACTAGATGAGACCACCAGCTAAGGGAAGGTCTATGAGGTGGGCAGACTTTCTTCAGGTCTTCCGCCAACAGTATGTCAGTGAGGCCCAAAAGGATTATAAACAAGTAGAATTTGATCAGCTGGAGCAAGGGGACCTCAGTGTCCTGGAGTATGAATAAAGGTTCAACAGTCTGATCAAATATGCTCCACAGTATGAAGGGCAAGAGGAGCTGAAGACCAAGAGATTTTTTAGAGGCTTGAGGCCTGAGCTGAGACAAATTCTTAGAGCAGTGGAAGCTAGAGATTACTACTCTATGATGCAAAGTGCCATTGCACTGGAACAGGAGTTCAAGGAGCAGACCAAGAGTAGACCTAGAAGTAGTAGTGGATCCCATAAAGGGCAACACAAAAGGCTGAGAGAGGAGATAGAATCTAGTGGAGGAAGAAAATGAAGTAAGAAAGAAAAAGGACCAGCAGTATGGTCCTCAGTGCCACACTTGTGGGAAGTTCCATGGCAACAAGCCATGTTTCAAAACTTTTACTGGGTGTCACAAGTGTGGGGCACCAAACCATTAGGTCAGAGATTACCCAAGAAGGGGGGATGATAGGAAAATGCTGGGAAGGTTCAATCCCAGAGGACAAGGAGGGTAGATACCCATGCCCCAAATGAGGACCAATGTGCCCAATCCAGGAGGGAGACAGGCACAGAGGGCACCTCAAGAGTAGAGAAGGCCTAATGCACCCCCTAGTAAGGTATTTCAGCTGGAGACTTCCAGAAAGGTGCAAGGAGCACCAGAGGCCGAGAATGCAGGCAAAGAGACTAGTCAACAGAGGACTAGCAGGAGGGCCCTAAAAGGTACCATCTACCTTAATGGCCATTTAGTATCTGTGTTGTTTAATACTAGAGCTTCCTTGCCTGTGATATCCAATAGCTTGGTTAAGGGCATGAATCTAGAGGTAAAATATATGACCAATATGTATTTGGTTAAAACTACTGGTAATGAAGTTCTATTCACATACCATATGGTTGAAAACTGTGAAATCCAGATAGACAAGCTGAAACTGAGAGTAGACTTGATAGTACTGGATACATATGATTATGATGTGATTCTAGGCATGAACTGGCTAGGAGAGAACAAAGTAATCATTGATTATCATGCTAGACAATTGATAATGTCGTGCCCTAAACTGCCCCTGGCCCATTTGGGCCTGATTTTTTAAAACATGCAGCGGAAGTTTTCATTACACAGAAGGGGCTTTTAAAACTCACTAAGACTTATGGGCATGAACCCTAGGATACTTATCGGTACTATCTCGTTAAGTTCTTTAATTAAGGTTAAGTTGATGTGCTCTCAAAAACAAGCTAGTACCTATGTGGATTTTATGTGTTCATTTTCATGGTCTTTACCGAGCTTAGCCAAGAATATGCATGGCAACTAAAACACCAACTTAAGTTTAAAAACTTATTTTCATGCATATGCTTTGCATGCTTATGCGTTTTGGAGTTCACTAGTGCACATAATCACTTAATGCCTTTAAATGCAACTAATGCTTAGGCATGTATTAATTCACATACGTGCACTTAAATTTCTTATTAGCCAAACTTTACACAAGCATCCAATTTCATGCTTTTTCTAAGTTTACTTGCATGTTCTTTACTAAATGAGCATACATAGCCAAACATTGCATGCTTTTAACATAGACATGGGCTTATGGGCCTTTTAGTACTTAACATGCATATGGCCCAAAATTAACCAAGAATAAAATCAAAATTTTTAAGTTCTTATTTAAGCCCAATTTCAACATGCTTCAAATTTCATGAAAACATAACCCATAAATTCATGCATGGGCCTTGGTAAGTCCACCAAGCAATAAAAATACCCGAAAATGTCCAAGTCCATAATACAAGCCCAAAGCCAAGTTTTGGCCAAATTTTAGCTAAGTCCATAATTTGGTCACTAAAGTTAGACCAACAAAAACATGCTTAAAAGCAACCCATAAATTCACAAAGCCATGGAACACAAATTTCCACCTTAATAGACCTTGTTCCCACAATTCTAAGACTTCAAGTCCTGCACAGAAAGTCCACATTTTTTTAGCTTGTTTACAAGCAGCTTATATACTTAGAATACTTAGAATATTTTGAGCAATACCATACACAAATCCAACCTTAGAATACAGAAAGAGTACTCAAGACTCTTAGCTTGATCTTTCAAGCAAACCTTTACCTACAAAAGTAGAGTAGGGCGGGTGAGTTATAAAACTCAATAAGGATTCCGTGGCATCCAATGCCTAACTTATGGCCTCCAAGGCCTAACATATGCCAAGAATGTAATGGCAAAATAATCCTTATTCCTGCAAAG
>KK900522.1:77267-102732 GCA_000696445.1 Aquilaria agallochum
TGATTATGTTTTAATGTGTGGGAAGGTGATGGCTGGCCATATGGGAAGGAAAATGAGTGTATAATGTGCTTGGAAGGTGGGAGACAAGATTTAATGGAAGGAAGACTAATTGAAAGACTTTTGGGTAAGTTTGGTAGAAAAAGTCAAAAGTAGGTGAAGAAAGAATCCAAGGTGATGACTAAGGGTGGGAGGTGGATTAAAATAATAGGATTTGGAGGGAGGTGACATAAAATATTGGGAATTGGAGGGGCATGGCTGGTCAAGGCATCCTAGGCCATTAAAATGGCCTAATTCCCCCTTTAGTCCTCCAACTTTCTAATTTTTGGGTAATTGAGCCCAACTACTAAAAGTCCCTTTGTTCAATTGAGTCCATTATCTTTAAAAACCACCATTTTCATTACTATTTATCTTGGCCTAGGCCAAGCTTATTTTTAAGATGTTCAACACTCAATTAGGCACATGCCATATTGTCTCCTCAATTTAATTGAGCTAAACTCCCGATTAAGGAAAAATTCTTATGCTCCAAATCCATTTAACCCGAGACCTAATCACTTTGGATTATCCGGGCATTACAGATAATGCCTGGTTGTACACCATATGACTTAGATAAGTCACTAGACTTAGCTACGGATTATCAACTTGAAGTGTTGAAACTAGTAATTCTAGAGGATGAACATGAATGCCTGGAACTTAATGACCATGAATTAGCTACTGAACTTAGGCAAATACTTATAGTTCAAGATTTTTCAGAAGTTTTTCCTACAGACCTACCTGGATTGCCACCTTTAAGGGAAGTGGAGTTTGAAATTAAACTGGTACCAGGAGCAGTCGTAGTGTCTATTGCTCCTTATAGGATGGCACTACCTGAAATGGTAGAACTGAGGAAGCAGTTGGATGAACTGCTTGAGAAAAGATTTATCAGACCCTGTGTGTCTCCTTGGGGAGCACTTGTGTTGTTTGTAAAGAAGAAAGATGGAACCCTTAGACTCTGTATTGATTATAAAAAATTAAATGAATTAACCATAAAGAACAAGTATCCCCTCCCAAGAATAGAAGATCTATTTGATCAGTTAAAAGGAGCAAGGGTGTTTTCCAAAATAGATCTAAGGTCTGGATATTTCCAGTTAAAAGTTAAGGAGGAGGACATACCTAAGACTGCTTTCAGGACTAGGTATGGACACTTTGAGTACACAGTAATGCCATTTGGGCTTACTGATGTACCTGCATTCTTTATGGATTTAATGTAGAGGGTATTCAGATCACACCTATACCACTTTGTGGTGGTATTCATTGATGATATTTTGGTGTACTCTAAGGATGAGGAAACTCATAAAGAACACCTAAAAGTAGTGCTTGGTTTACTCCAAAAGCATAAGCTTTATGGGAAGTTAAGCAAGTGCAAATTTTGGACTTAAGAAATTGGATTTCTGGGTCATATAATAAATGATCAAGGGTTGGCCGTGGATCCTGAAAAGGTAAGGTCAATCCTAGATTGGCAATAGCCCTAGAATGTGACGGAAGTTAAAAGTTTCCTGAGGTTAGCTGGCTATTACAGAAGGTTTGTACCAAACTTTTCTGTTATAGCAGCACCTATGACCCAGTTGACCAGGAAGAACCAGAAATTTACCTGGGAAACCAAATATAAAGAGAGCTTCCAAGAGCTTAAAAAAAGACTGACAACAGCTCCTGTGTTATCCTACCAGACCCTGAAAAGGAATATGAGGTGTATACTGATGCATCTCATGTAGGACTAGGATGTGTCCTAATACAGGAAAAACAGGCTATTGCTTTTGGGTCTAGACAAATGAGACCACATGAGAAGAAATATCTAGTGCATGGCCTGGAATTAGCAACAGTAGTCTTTGCTCTTAAGCAATGGAGACATTACTTGTTAGGTAATAGATTTCAGATTTATACAGACCACAAAAGTCTCAAGTACTTATTTACTCAGAAGGATTTAAATATGAGACAGAGAAGGTGGTTGGAATACCTGAAAGATTTTGACTGTGTGATTGAATACACAGTTGGGAAAGCCAATGTAGTGGCTGATGCTCTGAGCAGGAACTATACTAGAGTGCTCAAGGGTGGAGAAACAGAGTATAAGGCCGGGAGCCTTGACATTACTTACTTGGCAAGTCAATGGCTAGCTTGGGAAAATGAGCAGCTTAGTGTACTCACTATTACCCCAAAATAGAAAGAGCTTATCAAAGAAGCTCAAGCTGGTGATGAGAACATGGGGCTAGTGTCTAGACAAAGAAAGCGAGAACTTTTCCAAGGTCTCTCCTATAAGCAAGGGATGCTATACTTCCAGAATAGGTTGTATGTGCCTGGAAAGGATGACCCAAGACTTCAAATTCTGGAAGAAGCATATTCTAGTAAGCTGAGTATGCATCTAGGAGCCACAAAGATGTATCATGCTCTTAGAACTTACTTTTGGTGGCCATACATGAAAAGAGACATTAGTACTCATGTGTCTCAATGTGAAGTGCGCCAACAAGTGAAAGTTGAGCACCAGAAACCAGGAGGGAAACTCCAAAGCTTACCCATACCTAAGAGGAAATGGGGATCCATATCTATGGATTTTGTAGTAGGAATGCCACTAACTAGAAGAAAACATAATGCCATTTGGGTCATTGTGGACAGATTGACCAAGGCAGCACATTTCCTTCCAATGAATCTCACTAATTCTTTGGATAAACTTGCACAACTCTATATAAGGAAAATAGTAAGATTACAAAGAATACCTGATGACATTGTATCAGTTAGGGATCCTAGGTTTGTTTCTTGGTTTTGGAAGTCCCTACATCAGGCACTAGGAAACAAACATAAGTTTAGTTCAGCTTACCATCCACAGACGGATGGACAAACAGAAAGAACTATACAAACTCTAGAAGACATGTTGAGATGTTGTGTCATAGACTTCCAGGGAGAATGGGATGTGCATCTCCCATTGGTGGAGTTCTCCTATAATAATGGCTATCATTCAGTAATAGGAATGGCTCCATATAAAGCCTTATATGGCAGGAGATGTATTACTCCTCATTGTTGGCATCAGCCAGAAGATAAGCTGGAATTAGGGCCAGATATTGTTAAGGAGACCATAAAAAATATAAGACTGATCCAAGCAAGGATCAAAGCTACAAATGATAGGCAACAGTCTTATGCCAACCTGGAAAGGAGAAGAGACCTAGAATTCCAGGAAGGAGATTGGATGTGGCTTAAAGTTTCTCCTATGAAGAGAGTAATCAAATTTGGAAAGAAAGGAAAACTTGCACCCAGATATATAGGGCCATAACAAATATTGGCCAGGGTTGGAAATGTGGCTTATCAGCTAGAATTGCCACTAGAACTTGGAAACATACATGATGTATTTCATATAAGCCTACTCAAAAAGTATGTTCCAAGTTCTAAGCAGATTGAGATACCTGCTAGTGTGCCTGTGGCACCGAATCTTTGATATGAGGAAATGCCAATTCAATTCCTAGCTAGAGATACTAAGAAATTGAGAAGCAAGTGGATCTCTATGATTAAAGTTCAGTGGAGTAACCACACTCCTGAAAAGGCAACCTGGGAAGTGGAACAGGAAATTGCCAATAAGTACCCTCAACTATATTCTAGATTGGTGAAGAATTTGGAGGACCAAACTTTTTAAGGAGGGAGGAATTGTTAAGACCATCCCTTAGTGCTTAGCCCAGGCCAAGAATGCAAATAAAATGAAAGGAAAATATGAGGGACTTGATTAAAAATATGTATAGTGATAAATATGTAAAATCGCGAACACTCGGGTGAAATATGTTCATTCGGGTGAAACTCGTTCATTCGAGTGAACTTTATTCATTCAGGTGGATTTGGCACAATTAAAGTGACTAAGTTGTTAATGCCGTGAAACAAAGTTTAAGGACCATAGTGTACTCTTAACCGAGTGATCATTATGAGACTATGAAGTCTTAACGGGTTAATCACGCCATGCAAAATAATGCAAGGCAAAGTGGAGCATTAAAGCCGAATTATGGGACATGTGGCACTTAGCCGAAAATTGCATGCTTCCACTTTGAGTTAAACAATCATTTCAGTCAAGCAAGCCATCATTTTCAGGCTTAACCGAGTCTTGAGCAAGTTTTGTGTTCTTGATGAGTTGTTGCCAAAATTTTGCCAAATTGGTGTTGAATTGAATCTTGAAGGAGGAATCAAGCTTGGATTTTTTGTTTTTGGCACTAGGCGACCTCACACTTCCAATTTCAAGCTCGGTCTTGGACATTCAAGCACAACTGAGAACTCAACCTTGGATTTTGAGGTAGCGTTCATGTCTACTTGAGTTTTTTGGAACATTTCCATGATCAAGTAGTTAATGGCGGCTAAGTGATGGATGTATATTGCTATATGATCTTAGTTTGCTAAATGGGCATATTGAGGGGTTTTCGGGTTCATGTTAATTGGCTAGCTAGTCAAGGATTAAAGACAAGCACATAAAGTTCTTAGTAAGTTAGGCCAACTTACTAGTAAACTTGGAGCTCTAGTGGATTGGAAGGGAATTGGAAGGCTTGAAGTGCAAGGATTGATGTTTGTGCTTGTTAGTGGTTTCGGCCAAATGCATATTTTGACCGAGTGAATATTTCATTCGAATGAATATTTCAACTGAATAAACATTATGGTGTGTGTGTGAGTTTGTGTGCTTGTTTGATTTGTTTGTGTGTGCTATGCTTAAATATGTATCGGTTAGCATGGTGTATGTATTATATGTCTTGTATCTTGGTGTTTTCATGTCTTTCTTGTAGGACAAGTGAGCTTCGAAGAGGTTAAGTCTCGGATTTAACTAAATAGACTCAATTATGAGTCGTTTGAGTTGTGAACCCTACTGAGTATTAGTACTCATGCTCATATTTTTTGTGTTTCAGGCAAGGACATTGAGCTTGAGTGAGTTACTTGTGCTTGCTTGTTTGTGTGCTAGGTAGTACACTTATTGCCCAAGGTATGTGCCAACTCAATCTTGGCTCGAATAATGCATCTACAAGTATTATGGTTTATGGCCGAAACTTATGTTCTTTTTTTTGCAGGCTTGAGTAGTTTGTGGGACACGTCTAGGTGCAGGATGGATGTGTGGACTATGGCTTTGATTGTAGTGTTCACGTTCATGACCATGAATATGGTCATTGGGCTTGTACTTCAGTGTGTGCTCCTGTATTGCACACTTAGGTACCTTCTTGGGGGTTAAGGAGGACTTGGCTTGTAAAACTTAACCTTGGCTAGATTTTGGACTTGGAACATCCTTGGTATGTTGCCAAACTAGTGATGCTTGTACTTAGGTTATTTTGTGTACATATGTAGCCTCGGTTGTACATGGTTTGTATGTACATATGTTGGATGCTTATGTGCCAAGTTATGTTAAGTTTATGAGCTCTTGTTTATGTTCTATGTGATAAACCTCTTGTGATAGTTACTTGGCTGAATATACATATGCATGAAAACCTTGATTTCAAAACTACAAAGATATGGGCTTCTTGGTTGTCATTCATAGGAGTAGCACGCTTGATGAGCACACATCCTACACACTTAATAAATTAAGTGTATGCCTTGCTTGTGTTGCAAGTTATCTTTTACAACCTTGCCTTGTGATGCAAGTTAGTGGGTTGGGCCTTGCCTTAAGCTGCAAGTAACTGTTTAAATTCTTTCATAAGCCTTCTGCAGCACCTCCCAGGCCCTCAGCTTAAGAAAATAAGACTTAAAACTACCAAACAAAAAGTTGGGAGAAATTAAAGTAGGTAACAACACTTAGGAACTCAATTGTCTAATAACTTTCTGGGTAGTTTTGGTGAGTGGCACTAAGTGTGCATAGGCTGGGGCCTGTGTGGGGTGTGACACCCTTGTTCTCTGGTATTTTAAGTTATTCAGAAGGGCATTTGCCCAGCCAACCTTAGCCATATCAACCTCATACATCGAGGAAGATGATGGACAACATTTAGTGCCATCTATGGAAACCCACTCACACATCGCCCTAGTAACTATGCGTAGCTCAAAAGATAAGGGCCTTTAGGGTGAGAAAGACTGACATCCACCATAAAAATGGATCTTTCCTAAATATGAGTGCCCTATTACCATGACAATAGGTTTTCTTGCAAGTTTCAATGTAATCTTGTGACTGGAATCATGTAGCAGTTTGAACAACATCCAGCACAACAAAAGTCCATGGGGAAGGACCCTTTACAGAAGACATCTTCAAGTCTAAAAATGAGGTCCCCCCCAAAAGTCCAACTAAGAACAAGTGCACAAGATGAATCATCTATTGAGGAGTTGCTGTCCATGGTCAGAAAAAAAAGCTTATGCCCAAGGGATGTAAATCTCCTTGGCAAAGGAGCTATTCACCTAAAAGGTGATATTATTCAATAGAGCCAAGCCACCACCAACATAAGGAGCAGCCTGTTATCACCGGTCATGTGGTGAAGCTCTTGGAAAGGTTAGAAGGATAGAAGAACGAGTGTATTTTAGTTTTGGCAATCTGAAGCACTGGTCAGTGTTGATATCCCTTTCATCTAGAAAGTTTAAGATGCACCTTTGCCACTAGACTTTAGAATCCTTTGTTTGGATTCTTATGATGGAAGAGCAACCCTCAGGCACATCTTATAAACTACTGAAAAAATATGGTGCTAAATGAAGCCAATGACATAATATTGTGCCAGTGGTTCAGGGCGACACTTTCTGACCCATTTATTCCCTAATACAACTATTTACCCCTGACTTTATTTCCACTTTTCTAGAACTTTCAAATGAATTTGTTCACCAATTCATCGGGAGTCACCCTTCTGCAAAAAAAGTAGCCTAGCTGTTTGGCATAATATAAAAAAATGGTGAGTCTCATTGGGACTATGTCGGCCGGATCAATAAGAAGGCTCTTAAATTAGTTGACCTCTTCCCAGAAGTTTGTATCCTCCTGGTAATGAGAAGACTTAAAAAAGGATATCCCCTGGCATTTAGGCTCCCAAAGTAAATGCCCAAGACACTTGGAAAATTTTAATGAGTGGTTGAGCAATATGCGATTACTAAGGAAATGAATGGTGATGCTGAGATGATAAAAGGAAGAATGGCTGAGGTCACCCTGTAGTTCTTACCTCAATGGAAGGTGGAAGGAAGTAGGCAACATCATAAACATTGTTGTAGTACTTACATCAAGGCAAGGTGGGAAGAAGTAGGAAACATCATAAACATTGAGGTAAAAAAACCCTCATACACTCCCCTAAACATCTCCTGAGCCAATATCCTTATAGCCCTGGACAAGCAAGATGGAGTAAAGCAACCAAGGTTGATGATATCAGATAACAAGAGGAACCCCAAGAAGTACTGTGAGTTCCACTGGGATCATGGCCATGATACAGAAGACTATCATCAACTGAAGAAAAATATCAACTCCCTGATCAAACAAGGCCAGTTGAGGTGGAACCTTCACTTTCCTTCCATGAATAGCGGTGGAAGAAATGAAGATAGGGGGTTTGATGATGAAGACTATGACTTTGACCATTGGAAGAATAGAAAAAGTCCGTAAAGGTAGTGAACTTGATGCAAACACCACACGAACACATATGGACCTTTTAAAGATCTCAATTAGACCTGTGAAAAGGAAGTGAGCTAGGGAGGTTAGGCTTCAAGGCTCGATTGAGCAAAATTTCAAGGTGAAACAAGTTGAAAGCACCATTGGAGATGCATTTGACCAAGAACATACAATGGTGTGCAATTTTAGAGTTTCAAGGTCTATGTGCACCCCATACCACATATGGACCTAAGGTGCATACACCTCTAGTACACCATGGACTGTAGACTTGACCATGGCTGGACCCTTACCCATGACCCTAATGCATCTGAGACCATAATGATGCAACTGATGATGCCAAATGAGCTCCAACATGTCAACCCCTAGCTTACTAGACCTTTTGGTTACCATATTTTTTCATTTATGACTTCTTAGTTCGAAAGCACATAATTTTCACATGTTTTATTATTTTGGACCAAACTTACACTAGTTTGTGTCTACATGAGTGTTTTAAAGCTAGTTTGAGTTGTTTTAGGAATTTTTTAAGGGTTTTTATGTTTATTTTTTGGCTATTTCAAATTATTTAGCCTATGAATGCCTTTAAAATTTTTGACATATGCATTGTGTAATTCAAATTCAATTATAAAAAAAGACTGCTTGAGAAGTATTCTCTCTTGAGTTTTGTGTGAACTTTACTTGATACATAAGGAACTGTGTGATCTTTGTGCAACAAGCTATTCAATTCATCCATTCCAATTCTTCATTTGGTGTATTTATAGAGCTTGAGTTGATCTTGGTCCATTTCCTTTGTAGGCTTGCATCAATTGGTATCAAAGTCACAAGTCCCAATAAAGGACCTATCCAAAGCTCTTCTTGTTTCTTGTTAATTTATTCAATTTTTTCTTGTTTTCCTTGTAGTTCTAATCTATTCTCATCTATTTGAACCTGTTCCTTGCATCTTTTAGGTCTTTTGTATTGATTGGCTCTACTTTTCTCTTAAATTCCATCCAAATTACATTTTTTGTGTCTTTTCACCTGACAACTTGTGTCCTTGTTTCTTTTGTTCCTTGTTCTTGATTCCCCTTATTATTTTCATTGATTCTCACTATTATTTTAATAACTAATTTATTCTAAACATTCCTACCTTTTTTAGGTTTATTGTGCAAAAAAAAAAAAGGTCATCTCATTGCCTTGGTGTTCAACCAAGTGTGTCCAAAGCATCTTAGCGTGTGTTGAAGACATCCTTTGTGTCCCATTTCATCTAGCCAACATAATTCCAATTTATTTGTTTAATTTAAATCCAAAAATCTAGAATATAACAAAAAGAAAGGTCACAATCAGGTTGCATCTTTCCTTGCAAGAAATCATTCAAATTGATCAAATTACAATCTTTCACAGCTACAAGTATTGATTTTCTCTCTTTCTTTTGTAGTAAGAAAATGTTCTTGGTAGTTTTATTCACTCATATCTAGCAAGGAAAAATAAAAAAAAATCTTTCAAAGCTAACAAGTTTCAAAACCAACTTCCAATTTTATTTGTTTTCTATCTTAATTATTTTGGTTCATATCCAAAAAGTTTTGTTTTGAAAGGTTTTTACGGTTATTTGTGTGCTTGGAGTCTAGTTCACCTCAAACTTGAAAGAAAGGTCTTTAAGGGCAATTCACATTAAACTTCCACTATTAAATTGAGTGAGAATGTTTTCAAGATCTTTGGATTTTGGGAAAGATGTCAGGTAGTACAAGGAAAGACCTTAATGTTGAATTTAGATTACGGCCAGGCAATTACAATTTATGAAAACTCTAGGAGGCATGAAGATAATGATAGAAAGATTAAGGAACTACAATCAAATGACCAATAGGGAGGCATCTACCTCTAGAGTACAAAGGAAAACTAACCCTATCTTTAAAGCAAATATGGCTGTGAAGGAAAAAGACTTTGAAGGTAAAGAGAAGGAAGTTGCTTGGAGTGCAAAGCTAGAAAGAAAGGGGGAGTTGAAAGCTTGTGACAATTTGAGCTCCATTAATCTCAACATTTCACCATTCCAAGGCAAAAGTGATCCAAATGTGTGTTGGGAGTATGAAAAAAAATTAAGATGGTTTTTTATTGTCATAACTACTTTGAGGAAAAAGAAGCTAAAGCTAGCCACTGTTGACTTTACTAACTATGTTATTGTATAGGGGAATCAAGTGATGACTTCAAGGAAGAGAAATGAAGAGGAGACCATTAGATCTTTGAAGGAGCTCAAGATTTTGTTGATGAAGAGGTTTGTCCCTACCTACTACTATAGGGACCAACACCAAAAATTGCAAAGGATGGTGCAAGGAAATAGGTCTATGGAGGACTACCAAAAAAAGTTAGAGATGACCCTTATTCATGCGCATATCATTGAGGATAATAAAACAACTATGGCTCAGTTCCTGAGTCGTCTCAATCGTAAGATTGATAATAGAGTAGAGATGGTGTACTATGAAGGCATGGCTGAGTTATTGCAACAAGCCAATAAAGATGCAGGGATAATTCAAATGACAGGAGCAACACATGTGTCCCAAGGAGTAAGATCCAATTGGATGAGAAGTGTGGCCAAGGATGTGAGGAAGAAGCCTCCAAAACCAATGCCCGAAGCACCCTCTAACAAAGGACTCGAAGCACCTTAACCAAGCAATGGTACCTCTGCACCCTAAAACCCTAGAAGAGTTCATGATATTGTGTGCTATAAGTGTAGGGGCAAAGGAAATTTGGCTTGGGATTGTGCCAATCAAAAGGTGTTGTACATTAACAAGCATGGAAAACTTATATCCAATGAGGAGGATGTTCTTGAAGATGATATTGATGGCATGCCACACTTGGAGCATGTTCTTTTTAGAGAGCAGCCACTTGAGGATGGAGAAACTCTTGTTGTAAAAAGAGCTTTAAACATGCAAGCTATGAAGGAGCTTGATAAAAAAAAGTGCATATTCTGCATTAAGAGCTGAATTGATAAAAAAGTTTTTAGCATGATCATAGATGGAGAAAGTTGTGCAAATGTGGCTAGCATTACCTTGGTGGAGAAGGTGTAACTACATTTACATAAGCATCCATAACCCTATAGGTTGCAATTAATCAATGGTGATGGAGAAGTTCAGGTACAAAGGCAAGTTCTCATTTCCTTTAAGATTGGTACTTACAAAGATGAAGTGTTGTGTGACGTAGTGCCAATGCAAGCATGCCAAACATGATAATTTGACAAGAAGACAACTCATGATGGATACAAAAATGTGTACTATTCTATGCATAAAGAAAGGTTGGTTGCACTTTTGCCACTTTTACCTTAAAAAGTGTGGAGGTTCAAACGAAGCTTCAATGTAAGGATAACATAAAAGTAAATGAGTGGAAAGCTGAGGACTTGAGTAATAAAAAAAAAAGAAAGAAGAGTTGAGAGAACAAATTTTAGGCAAGGGAACTTTAGTGGGAAATGGGAGTTGAGATTTCCCAAGGTAACAAACTTGAGAGGCAAGGGGAGAGAAAAAATATGTATGATTGCAAAAATGAGAGATGTAAGGGAAGCACTTCAACCACAAATACTAGTGCTATTTTTTCTTTATAAAAAATCTTTCCTTCTTGTTGCTGAACTAACCTCTATTTCTAGTGATGTTTTGTCTTTATTGAAAGAATTTAAGGATGTCTTCCTTGAAGAGCCAAGAGGATTGCCTCCAAAAGCATCAAATTGATTTGATCTCTAAATCTAGTATTGCAAATAGGCCTACAAATAGGACCCATCTTGAAAAGAGTAAGAAGTTATAAAAGGCAAGTGGAAGGCTTATTAAGAATGTAAGAAAGAACATGAGTCCATGTGTTGCACCTGTACTTTTGGTGCCATGGATCTTTCATTTGACCTTGGATTCTAGACCTGTCAACAAGATTATTGTAAAGTATAGACATCTTACCCCTAGACCTTATGACATGTTAGATGAGTTGCATGGTTCTACTATGTATTCCAAGATTGATCTAAAATGTGGATACCATCAAATAAGAATGAAAAGCATGGGATGAATGGAAAACAGCTTTCAAAGCCAAGTTTGGCCTTTATGAGTGGTTAGTAATGCCATTTGGATTGACTAATGTACCTAGCACTTTCATGACACTTATGCATCATGTCTTACATGAGTATATGGATAAGTTTGTTGTGGCTTATTTTGATGGCATCTTGGTTTATAGTAAGAGACTTAATAATCATGTTGAACATCTAAGGCAAGTGCTCGGTACATTAAAAAATACTCATTTTGTACTAACAAAGTTATTTTTTCTTGGTTATGTTGTAAGTTCTGAGGATATTGAGGCTGATGAGGAGAAAGTTAAAGTCATTCAAGAATGGCTCATTCTTACTTCTGTTTTTGAGCTAAGATCATTTCATGGGTTGGCAAGTTTCTATAAGAGCTTTGTTAAGAAATTTTCCACCATTATAGCACCTCTTACTGAAATTGTCAAAAAGAATGTTGGTTTTTAGTAGGAAACGGCCTATGATAATGCATTTTGGGTTTTAAAGGATAAGTTATGCAATGTGCCACTTTTAGCATTTTTTTTATTGTTTAAAGCTTTTGACGTTGAGTGTGATTCTTTAGGCTTAGGTATTGGAGTTGTGTTAATGCAAGAAGGCCACCGCATTGCTTATTTTAGTCAAAAGCTCAATGGTGCTACATTCCTGCAAATGACTAAGAGTTGTATGCACTTGTGAGGGCATTGAAAACTTGAAGCATTACTTGTGGCTAAAGGAGTTTGTGATCCACACTGATCGTCAAGCTCTTAAGCCCCTTAATGGCTAAGGCAAGCTAGGTAGGAGACATTCAAGATGGGTTGAGGTTATAGAATCCTTCCTACAAGTCATAAAATACAAGGAAGGTAGAACAAGATTGTGGCAGATGCACTTTTAAGGCGGTATGCCTTACTTTTGTCCTAGATGCCAAAGTGCTTGGCTTTGACCATTTAACAGACTTGTTTGTTTTGGATTTTGATTTTGGTGAAGTTTATTCGAAGTGTGCTAAGACTCATTTTGAAAAATTCTATCAAGTAGATGGATTCTTGTTTAGAGATAATAGGTTATGTGTGCCTCAAAAATCCTTAAGGAGTTGCTCATAAAAGAAGCACATTATGGAGGACTCATAGGCATTTTGGTGTGCTTAAGACATTATATATGTTGAAGGAAAACTTTTATTGGCCTTATAGGGAGAGATGTGAAGAGGGTTTGTTAACATTTCCTTGCATGGAGAAGGGAAAAATCTACTCAAACAACCCATGGTTTATTTACTCCATTACCAATACCTTCATATCCTTGGATTGACCTTTCTGTAGATTTCATTGTAGGGCTTCCTAAGACTAGGAGAGGATGAGATTCTGTCTTTTTTGTAATAGATAGATTTTTCAATATAGCACAATTTATAACATGCAATAAGATAGATTATACTACACATGTTGCTAACTTGTTTTTTAAAGAAGTTGTACACATACATGGGGTCCTAAGAACCATTGTGTTAGATAGAGACTCCAAGTTCTTGAGCAATTTTTGGAGAACATTATGGTTAAATCTTGGCTCAAAGCTCTTATTTTCTATTTCATGCACCTCACAAAACTGATGACCAAACTGAGATAACTAATAGCACTCTAGGTTCTTTGCTTAGAGCTATCATTAGAAAAAACGTTAAATCTTGGGAGGGTTGCCTGCCACACATTGAATTTGCATATAATAGGGCTATACATGGTACCATAGGCTTTTCATGTTTTGAAATTATGTATGAGCTTTCAAGTTTAGATGGTGAAAGAAAGGCAGAATTGGTTAGGAAGCTACATGAGTAAGCAACAAATTGAGAAAAGAAGACAACAATATGCAAAAGTAGCCAACAAAAGGCATAAAAGGTGACATTTAAGCCTAGAAATTGGGTATGGGTACATATGAGAAAAGAGAGGTTTCCTGCCCAAAGTAGGACCAAGTTGCATCCAAGGGGAGATGGTCCTTTCCAAGTGATCAATAAGATCAATGACAATACTTATCAACTTGATTTATTATGTGAGTATAATGTGAGTGCTACATTTAACATGGTTGATCTCTATTTGTTTGCTCAAGTATATTTAGGGTCAAATCCTTTTAAGGAGAAAGGAGTTGAAGCAAACACTACAGGAGCACCTAAGGACCCTCTAAGGATCTCAAGTGAACCCATGAGAAGGAAGAGAGCTAGGGAGCTTGGGCTGGCACTTTTGGAGTTTTAAGGTCTCTGTGCATGTCAGACCACATGTGGACCTAAAGTGCATACACCCTAGTGCACCATGGACCTTAGACCTGACCATTTACCCATGGAGCTCACAAGGAAGGTCGGACCTTTACTTGCATTCGAGAGCCCCAATAGTGCACCCAGGGTCACCCAAATAAGCTCCAGTGTGTCAACCCCTAGTTTACTAGGCGATTTGTTACCATATTTGGTCATTTACGATCTTTTAGTGTGAAAACACATAATTTGCACATGTTTTTTTTATTTTGGACCAAACCAAGATTAGTTTTGTCAAAATGAGTGTTTTAGAGCTAGTTTGAGTTGTTTTAGGACTTCTAGTCCTTTAGAAGTTTCTCTATGTTTATTTATTGGTTATTTCATATTATGTAGCCTAGGTGTGGTAGCCTTAGGCTGCCTGTGGCTGCCTACGCTATTACCACCTCACAAAAATGGGAGAATTACAAGTGTGGCATAATAGTCAAAAAGCCATTATATTATGTAATTCTCTTCATAATGATTGAAGTGTGAAGGGTAAAAGGTATAATGAATACCTCCTTAAAAGTGTTCCAAGTTGGTAACTTGGCCCCCAAGAAAAGCCTTAAGGATTGCTTGTTTGTCAAGCAACCTATGGACTTTTTTGTAAGGGTTTGGAAATTCAGATACTTAATTGCAAACTTTCAAGAAAGAGCTTTGGAGAGTTATGGAAAGGATATGAATGGTATAAAAGTGCTATTAGAGGACCAAATTGCTTATAGAAGACAACTGAGGACAAAGAAAACACAAAAAGGCATAAAGGACCTAAGTGTTCTAATGTAGGCCTTAGGATATGTATGTCTTTGAATTAAGTCAAATGAAGCAATTTGGAGTTTTCCCACCTAGGGTGGGGCGGCTATGGCTTGGAAATTGGTCATAAATGTTGGGCACATGTGTACTAATAATTTTAAGACAAAGAAACCATGCTTATGGGTAAAGAAAATGACATAAAGCATGATTAAGGCTAATAAGAGTGTTTAGTGCCCTAAAGCTAATTTAAGAAGCCTAATCTGAATTTTCTTGTCCCATATTCGACCCACACAGCCACCACCCTCCTCCATACTTCTTCCATAGCTCCTCCATAGCCACCATACCTCTAAGACTGAAATTAAAGATAAAAGGAAGCAATTGGAAGTAAGGTAGAGCTATTACTTGAGTACTTCAAGGATCAAGCTTCAAATTTGGCCTACCCACTTTGGTAAGGGTTCTCTTGCTCTCATGGATTGCTTACTGTATTTTCAAGCATCCATGGAGCTAAGGCTAAGCTTGGAAGAGAGCCATGAGCTTGATGAACCAAGCTTAGTGAGGGGAGTGCACTTATTGAAGGTTTTGTGACCTAGTGTGAAGTGCACAAAGAAGATAGTGAAATGAGGGTTTCTAAAGCCCAAAGTTAGTACTAACTAGTTTTAAAATCCTCTGAAGACCAAGCATTAACTTGAGGAGGGCTGCCATAGTGATTTGGTTACGTTTATTATGTGTTTTATCGACTAATCTATGGTTATTGTTGCTGCCGCATTTCATGTGTTTGTTGATTGTGAATGGTTGCTGCACTTGGTTGCTATATCTTGTATATATGCATTGTGGTTTTGTGTTTTAGGATCTTTGGATTCAAGTTTTGATGATGGTCACATTGCCTATTGAATCCAAGTGTTACCCTTACTAAGTTTCTCAATGAAACTTACTCCCCTCAATTCTGTCATTTCAGGTCCAGCAGAAAGATCACATTCAAACTGACATTTTTTGTTTTAGTTTTGATCTAAAATTTCAGTTCCATGAACTTCCATGTGTCTAGTTATGATCTAGAAAGTTTGGTGATTTTATAAGCACATTTGGTATTTTTAATGGTGGTGCTAAATTGTGTTGTGTTGCAACTGTCCAGCATCCTGTTCTGGAGTCCATTGTGTCTCGGGCACTCCTGTAACCTAGGTTGCGTATTTAGCTTAGTTAAGACCATTTTCTAGTGCATGTATGCATGTACATGTAGTGTATGTAAAATGAGACAAGTATGTGAACATTTGAGTAATGTTTTGGCTGTGTAAGTGATGTGGTGCAAAGCTGCCTAAGTGTGAATGATGGGTTCCTTACTTGTAAATTCTATTTTAGCCATATATGGTTGTTAAATGCAAGGGAATGTATTTACTATGCATAATGGACATATATGGGTAGCCTTGGAGGGCTTTCCCCTTGTGAATGAAGTATTTGCACACTTATGAAATTTTGTATAGGCAAAACGGTCATAAAGTGACTAGAATTTTAACTCTACACTTAAAGTTCTATATCTCCCTGTGTAGAAGGAATCATGGTATGAAATTTTGACCACACCTAGAAAACATCTAGAGGTTGAACTAGGATTTTTAATTTCTAAATTTGGAGCTTTGTAGCCAAAGATATGATGTTGCAAACTTGGTTAAATTATTGTTCATTTTGTCAGAATTTTGTAACCAACTTCAAAAATCCATAACTTGGTCTATAGGTGGGCTATTGATATAAAAAAAAAAATTTGGTTTGCTCTAAGTCTCTACTTGATAATGGAGCAAAGAAAATAGGGAGGTAAATGGCTAGAATGATACAGTTTATTAGTGGAAGTTATAGGTGCAGTGGCTGGTCACTAGAACTTAACAAGATTGCCTAATGTGTGATACCTAAGATTAAGACTTGTGCTAGTGTTTTCCTTCTTTTCTACCATGGTGTGCATGAAATGTAAATATATGTGTGATGGTTGGACTAATATGCATGTGTTTACATAGTGCCCAAGAAGGCCACTTGGGTATGCACACTAAGGGTAATGTTCTGATGGCCTATAAAATATTACCAAATCCTGAAGATCTAAATGCACAATTTTGGCACCATAATTGGACTACCCCAGAGTGGGTAATAGTTTTACTGTTACATTGAGGTTTATAAGAGACAGTGGTGGGAAGTGGGCCAAGCCGATCCTAGGCCGGGCTCAGGTTTGCAAGGTCTAGGCACAGCTTAGGTAAATGAGGGCTGGGCCTAGGCCTTGCTAGGCTTATACTTTGCCAGGTTTTCTTTCTGAAAAGAATATTTTCTAATTTAATTTTTTATTATAATTTTTTAAATAAAAACACCACCAATGGTGCAAATTTTATTACGTAAAAAGCCAAATGACATTTACAATTAATTGGAACGTGCCTCATAGGATAAAATGGTGAAAAATATTAAAATTAATGGAAATTAAAACCTATGATCTGTGCTTAACAATATAGCCAGATCAAATACAAACTAAGAGAAAGGAGGAAAAAAATTTGAGCCCGTCATCTAATAGTACCTCATAATCGAAGATCTTTTGGTCTTACTTTCGGGGTGCAACGAGATCCCAATCTTGGTTGTATATGCAAACTTCCACTGCCTTCAGCGTCAATCTTGCTCGTTTCTCCCATATTATCCATTTCCCTACACTGAACGATGCCTCGAATACCATGGTGGAGATTAGAGCTGTAAGAATCTCTTGGGAGATAATTGATAATATTAGAAACCTTGATCTCTTTTGTTTTCACCACTCCAATATGTTGACGTTGCTTGACTCAAACTACGTGTTGAGATAGTCATCCACCTCAGCTAAACTCAAAGTTTTTGGTCATGGATGTTTGGGCATTTAGTGTCAGGCCCCAATTCACCCCCACCTTAATACACTTAGGAGGTTATTCAAGTTTTAAGTTTCATATTGGGCCAACAAAAATGTTCCCTCAAACTTTGGTACATCATCATAGTTGTAAGATGTATGCTCATTTTACTACAATGGCTTTCTTTCAAGATTTGTTCTATTAAATCATGCCCTTTGGGTATATAGTTTCTATTTTGAAAATATAGCAATCCTTGCCTATAAGAGAACCCTTGAAATAGTTTCCCATGTCTCTGGCTAGATACTCTAGCAAGATCTTCATCCTACTATTGTGCCTATAGTATTTCTTCCTTCCATGCTGATTGAATGTTTACTACTTTCAATTGAGCTTTTTCCCAATCTAGCCAATTGTTAGCCAAACAAGTTAGGCTATTGAGCTCATTTTGTTCTTCTTCTTCCCCCATGTCTTAAGATACCTATATATTTCTTACTCAATGCATCAACCACTTTATTGGCTTTGCCTTCTGTGTGCTCAATGGTACAATCAAAATCTTTAAGATATTCAAGCCACCTCTTTTGCCGCATATTCAACTTTTTTTGTGTGAAGAGGTATTTCAGACTTTTGTGATCAATGAAGATTTGGAATTTACTACCTAGTAGGTAATGTCTCCGCTGTTTCAAGGCAGAGACCACAACTACTAACTTTAGGTTATGCACTGGATAATTTTTTTCAAGTGATCTTAGCTGTCTTGAACCATAAGCGATGCTTGTTTGTCTTGCATTTAGTACACATCTTAATCCCACAATGGATGCATCTATGTAAACCTCAAAAGGATTATTAGGATTATGCAGTAGTAGAATAGGCATTGAAGTGAGCTTGTCCTTAAGCCCTTGGAAGCTTCTTTCACACTCTTCAGACCATTCAAACTTTTGCCCATTCCTTCTCAATTTGGTTAGACGATCTACCATTATAGAAAATTTAGGTACAAATCTTCTATAATAGCTAGCTAACCCTAGGAAGCTTATTATTTCTCTAACATTTTGATGTTGCTTCCATTGCAAGATAACTTCAATCTTAGTTGGATCCACAGCCACTCCTTGCCCATTTATCACATGGCCTAAGAATTAAATCTAATTTTTCCAAAAATGACATTTGCTCAATTTGCCATATACCTGATGTTTCTTCAACAAGTCTAGCATCATTCTCAAAAGCTTTGCATGTTCTTTCCCATCCTTTGAATATACTAGGATATCATCTATAAAAATCACCACAAAATGGTCTAGATAGGGTATGAATATCCTCTACATCAAATCCATGAAGAATACTGAAGCATTAGTATGCCTAAAAGGCATTATTGTATACTCAAAATGCTTATATCTTGTCTTGAAAGTAGTCTTAGGAATGTCCCTTTCTTTAACCTTTAGTTGGAAGTATCCAGATCTCAAATCAATTTTTAAGAAGACTGTAACTCCCTTAAGCTGATAAAATAAGTGATCAATTTTGGGGAGAGGATACTTATTTTTTACAATCATAGCATTGAGTTTTCTATAGTCAATGCAAAACCTAAGTGTCCCATACTTATTTTTCACAAAAACCACTAATGCTCCCTAAGAAGGCACACTTGGCCTGATGAATCCCTTTTTAACGAGTTTATCTAACTGCTTCTTCAATTCATTCATCTCAGGAATAGCCATCCTGTAGGGTGCAACAGATATAGATGTAGCCCCTGGAGTCAATTTGATCTCAAATTTTACCTCCCTCAGAGGAGGCAAACCTGGTAACTTAAAAGGAAATACTTCTAGAAATTCTTTCATAAGAGGAATTTTACTTAACTCATCTTTAGTTTTTTTTTTCATTTAAGCACATATATTCTTCTCTAAACAGTATAAGCATACAGTCCATAACTTTTACTTGCCCAACATTACACTTTATTGAGTTTTCTAAAAAATGCTCTATTGACCCTAGTAGTATTAACCTTCTACTTTGGCAGTCTATATCTACATTATTTTCCGCTAGCCAATTCATGTCCAACATTATATCATATTTGGTAGTTTCCAAAATGATTAGATTAGTCTTTATTTCCAACTCATTTATCCTAATCACATAGTTTTTGACTATGTGATGTGAAAATATCATTTCATTTCCAGCTGTCCTGATCATATACGTTTGAGGTAATGTTGTAACCTTTAAATTTAACTCCCTAACTAGTCTAGCTAAAATAATGGAAATAGATGCACCAGTATCATAAAGCATATAAATGAGTTTGCCACAAAGATAAAGGTTACTTTTCAGTGCTTCCCTTTTAACTTGTTTTCACTTATGGCTTCTTCTCCAATGCTGGGCTCCCCGTTCCTTTTTTATCCTTTAATCTGATACACTCTCCTAGCTTGTGGCCGTACTTTAGTTTGCATGGGTTGCCTTGGTCCCTTCTACATTAGTTTAGGAGGTTGGGGTGTTGCCACCCCCTTTCTTAGCCATACTGGCCTCTTGGCCAAGGAGCTTAAAATTTGCTCAACATTATCCTTTCTTCTTTCTTAACTGGGCAATCTGTGACCCGGTGGTCTTGGGAACCACCCTTCAAGCATCCTTTTATAAGCCTATAACATGGTTTGAAGCCATGATGCTTTCCACAAGTTTGGCATTAAAGGAGCTCCTATAGGACACCAGTGTAGTAAGAAGAGAGCTAGGGAAAGGCTAGGAAGGGTTGAGCTTAGAAGAGAGCAGAAAAGACAAAAAAAACCTCAAAAGTTTTTTTCTTGTTACAGGGTAATGAAACTCTTGTTCCAATGTCAGAGCCCTTTGAACTGCTTTATAATAGTTCTTAATGCCAATAGCTCTGAGTATTTGTCTTAATTTAGGTCTCAGTACCCTTATGAACCTTTTTGTGCTCAATTCCTCTTATCCATCGTACTGAGGAGCATACCTGAAAAGACTACTGAACTTATGATCATATTCCCTTACAAACATGTTCCCTTATTCCGACAGATCAAATTCCACTTGTTTTTGGTCCTTGAGAGCTTCACTAACATATTATGTCAAAACACTTGAAGAAATTCTACCCATTTCATGGGTTCTTTCTTCCTTATGGACTTCTTCTCATTCTTACTGATATGGGCCTTTTGTACTATCCTCCACCAAAGCTCTACACTGCCTTTTAGTTTGAAAGTAGCTAGCAGTACCTTTTGGGTGAATGTGACTTCCATTTTCTTAAATACATTCTCTATCTGGTAAATCCATAATTCAGCTTCATCTCGATCACCACTACCTTTGAATGCTACGGGTTTAAGTGTTAGAAAACCTTCTAGTTGGCCTTCCCTTAAACCTTCTCTCTTTGATCTCTTATTCTCTCTCTCAAAGGTCCTTGACTTTCTATGGAAGCTAGTCCTTTCATGTTTTCAGAAGCTAGCCCTCTTCCTTCAACATTAGAACCTAATGCACCCATTCTCTATTCTCACCACTTTTCCTGATTTCTGACCTCAGCTTCCTCCCTTTTGAGTTTTTTCTCTCATCATCTTGCTAATGTTCCTCATCTACTTCATCTTTGCTAGCTTGTTCTTCTCTTATTGGTTCCTTTCCTGGCCTCCTTTCCACTCTCTCTTCCTTTTGTTCCTTCTCCTCAACTATAGCACATCTAGGTGCTTGGGCTTGGCCCTTAATAAGGGCCTACATACTAAACACAAGTTGTGCAATAGCTACTTGCATCATTCCCATCATGTGTTCCATTCTCTATCAGCCTTGCACAGTAAACTCAGGCTCCCTAGCCCTATGAGGTAGTCCAATTCCATTTTAAGTCACCTCTTTGTTCTTAGGCTGTTGATCATTCATTCGATCAGCCTTAGTATTCAATCGATTTTCCTTTTCTCTTCCTAGTATTCAATTGATTCTCTCTTTCCCTTTCCCTTTCTCATTCTCTTTCTCTCCCTCTGGTCATCATTCCTACAAAACCTAACATAAACCATACTTCTTATAGTTAGACTTATCCTAAAAGACCATTAAGGTCCTATACAACCATAGCTCTAATACCAACTCTGTCAGGCCCTAATTTACCCCACCTTAATACACTTAAGAGGTAATTCAAGTTTTAACTTTCATAGCTTGAACTAGGGCATAACAGCTAGGATGCTTAACTTAAATTATCTTGCTATCAAGGTAAGGCTTAAGTGAAGGTTGCAAATTAATCCATTATATGAAAATCTACTAAGTTTAAAGTTTAATGAGTTAGCTTATGAATACACCCAAGTAGGCTTACTTTTGGGTCTTTCCGATGCTTGTGGGGTATGTATGGGTGTACATAAGTGAATGTATATGACCATGCATCATGGATATACCTTGGTGTGCTAGGCGTGTAAGCAGGGTAGGCCTGTGTGCCTTAGGGGTAGGCACCTTGGAGGCCCACTAGAGTGCACTAGCAGGCATGTGTGTGTGTGTCTATGTGTGCACTAGAGTGCCTAGGAGGGCTTACCTTAGGTCCTCCTAGGGTGCTTGCCAAATTTCATTAAACATGCATTCTAGGTCATACTTTAAACTATTGTAGTACAAAACATAGCTACCATGCATGCAACATTTTTTCCCACTTCACTTAGTGCCTAAGAAGACCTACTTACAAGCCTACTTTGTACTTATTATGACTCTCCTAGTAGAAAGCTTGTCCGAGAAAGGTAAAGCAATCAAAACCTAGTTTGGAACCTTATTTCAAGTTCACATAGCAAGAAAATGTATGTTAGGCAAAGTTTACTAAGTTCTGAGAACCATAAGGCACTAAATGAAGTTTAGGGGTAAAATGGTAATTTTGCATGTCAAAGAGTCAGGCTGGGTCTCAAGAGTTCAAAATGAGTTTTTGAAACCTAACCTTTGCTTCAAACCCAAACTTAGCTTAAATAAATAAGATTTGACCAAGGTTTGACTATAGTTATTTTTTAAGGAAAAGGGTTTTTTGTAACTTTTTTTAAACTTTGGTGGCTTGGTGTTTAAAAGGGTTTATAACCTGGTAAAGTGGAGGGTGAGGCCATTTTTTTTGCTTAAACCAGAGTTCATCCTTCACTTCACCATTTCATTAAGAATTCTTACTCAAAACCAAGAGATTTTGGTGAAAATTGAAGCCACCAAGGGTATATATGTGTTAGGAAGCTTGATTCAACTGGATTTTCATGTTTTTGAAGCTTGAAGTCACATTTCTAGCTAGCCCCTATTTTTTATGCGAGGTAACATGTGTTTTCATGGTGAATTCTTGTTTATTTGATGATTGGTAGCTTGGGTTTTGGTTGGAGGTTAGTAATTTAGTGTTTTGTACCTTTGTTTGGTTAGAACTTAGGTAGAACTCTATGAAACTTTGTTCTTAGAAAAGAGTTCCTTGATTCTTGCTTGTGACTTGAAGTTAAGGTAAGAAAGTTATGGTTTCAAGCTTGATTAATGCTATTGGAGTATTTTTTTCTTGATGAATTCAAGTAGTTTTAGTAATAGCATTAGTTAGTGGGCAAGTTAGATCATGGTGGACTATGAGATTGATGGAGCTTGGAATGATTTTTTAATGCATCATAGTTATGCTTGTGATAGTTGGTTGTGGCCTTTGCAACATGTTTTATAGGTATGTGAAATCAGAAGGCCATCCAAGCATGTTTGGTATGCTTAAGAGGTCTTCCAAGGTGTATACAGTAAAACTGGAAATTTCTGGGCATCACAAGTATTGGTAACACGTTACCAAGACCCACGACGTGTCACCGAGACAGCATAAAATTCTAGTGAGTTTTGTACTGTGACGATGCATTACTGCTCAGTGACAACGCGTCACCACAGTTATGCTAGCAAAAAATTTCCACTTTTGCTAAAGATTTCAAGGAAGGCCCGATGGAGTGCTTAGGGTACCTAAGGGTTGAGGTGTCCCGATGGTGCCCAAGGGCTTCTGAAACTCTTCTAAAACCTAGGAGTTTTCTTGAGTTTTGTGGTTACTTACACTATAAACAAGGAAACTAGTCTATAACGGGCCACAATTAGGTATCATTACTTTGGGTGAAAGGTTTAGTACCATCGGTAACCTAGCCGTGCCATTGGGTGTGAGGTTTCAATGTGGAACCTTAGTACACCTAATGGGTCTTTAAGGCCTAGTCGACAATAGTCCTACCATAGTGACCCTGTACAACATAAGGGAGTTTCAATTAGTGATTTTTCACTAGTTAGGCTAGTAAGCTATACTTGCTAATAGACAAGGCTTTGCCTTGTAGTTTAAGAACTAGGATGAGGACAAGTCCCAATGGACTGAAACTTATGTGCATAAGTTTAGCCTTAAGTTGTATGAGCTCATAGTAGATTACATATGTTCAAATATATGTTGTCCTTAGTATCTTTTCTTGCAGGTGAAGACCCCTTATTGAGAATTCTTGAATTCTCACTCTCTAGTTTATGTTGTGTAGATTCTTACGTTGTTGAGCCTGATAACCATTGAGGGTTATTGTGGTAGTCTGTTGTTACAAGTACTTTACCTTCAGAATCCTTATGATTCTATTTTTCATGGTTGCTTGTTGCTTAAGTAACAGTACTAACTATAATATTTTATTGGCCACAGAGGCTAGCAGCACCTAGACGGGCTTTTGTTCTCGCCACTAGGACTTGTCTCCAAGGTGGGAGTTAGTTTGGAGGATTTCAGTAAGAGGCTTGCACATATTGTATGCCTAGTTGCCTCCCATGTCTATGTTTGAGTTTTAGACTCTAGGGTAACTCTTGGGTGAGGAGCATTAGTCTACTTATGTTGAATGCTTTCATATGGTTTATGTGTAGTAATGACCATATAAATGTTGATTTTGTATGCTTTGACTATTTAAACTAGTTTTCTATGAAAAATGCCTTAGCCAAGTGAATGTTTAAGGTTTCTAATTACTTAGTCAAAGCTTAAAAAGCATGCATCTTGCATCTTTTACGTTAATCAACTAGTACTATGAAGTTTTAATTCATGCACATATATAATTAGCCAATTGCAACCACCATGAGACCCATTCTCATAGGCTTCTTGGGCAAGGCCGAGGGGGGCCATGTCAGTTTTGGTATCAAAGCATGGTTCATAGATATTAGACGTTAAAACTGAGATCTAGTTTAAAGTTGATGTGCTAGGATAGTTAGTTCTAACCAACATCTGTAGGATGTCATCTAGCTTTGGTTGTAGGTTGTTATGGTTGACACTAGGCCAGAAGCTTCAAGGGGAGCTAGGCAACCTAGTGAAGGTTCATCTGATATAGTTATGACAAGGTTGGATGACATATCCAATGTGCTTCAGGGGATGACTTAGACCTTAGTACTAGTAGCACAAGGCATGATAACCGTTATGAATGAGTTGTTTCAAGACCAAGGTGGCGAGGGAGTTGCTTAAAAAGATAATGGTGAAGGGAATGAACTACCCTAAGGTTAAGAGAGGCATGCCAATAACCCGCAATTGCCTAGGGCTCACGAGAGGTGAGACCGTGCTTATGATCACAATGAAGAGTCGAAAGATATAGAGGCTCAAAGGAAGGGAGAGACTCCACATCAGATAAGATTGCTTGAAAAGTTCAAGACGGTTGACCCACCAAATTTTGATGGGTTACGCGACCCCAATAGAGTGGAGGATTGGTTGACAAGGATGAATAAACTTTTCACTTGTGGAGGATATGAATTAGAACAAAGGATGTCCTTAGTACCTTTTTTTTTTTAAAGGAAAACTAGTTTATGGTAGGATGATGTGATGGAAATGTTGAGGGAAAACAATGGCAATCGACTGGAGCACAAGAAAAAGGTGCTCAAGTGGTTAGACTTCAAGAAATTTTTTTGATAGAAGTACATCGGTGAGGCTGCTCAAGATCAGAGGAGGATTTAGTTTGAGAACCTAATTCAAGAAGAGATGTCTGTACGGGAGTATAAGCAATGCTATAATTCGCTCATTCGGTATTCTCCATATATGGCATGCAATGATGAGTTCTTCGAAGGTATATGGCAATCGTGGACATTTGGAGTTATCACCAAGTGTGATAGCCAAAGTGCTTGATGCCCCAAGGCATCTTCGTTTGCTGTCATGTTGACAGGTGGAGAGACTTCCTGAGGAGGCGAGCGCCTGGAGTTCTGGTTTCCCA